>JBBPBX010020685.1:0-43115 GCA_038048925.1 Garcialebias charrua | reverse complement strand
TATATATATTATGTCTACAACTTATTGATGCTGATATGTTCTTGGAAATAATTCCTATTTCTTGTTCTGTCTTGAAAGAGAGCCTAATCTCAACTTGACCCATGATTACCATACGCTAAACTAATATAATACAAATTCAAATTAACAGTCCTGCAGTAAATTCCAATTTGTGAAGGTTATGGTGTTAAAATAATTTTATTCAAACTTCTTGATTCAGCAATTATTGTTTTGGGAAGACATAAAACGAGAACTTGTACCTTTACCTTTGTTTGAATGCAGTTCACTGAAGTCATTCTCATGTGGTTTACCTGGAAAACATAATACTATTTAGTCATCTCCACAATCACATTTTTCTTTATGTCACAATTTATGCTGCAGTTTTTGACAAAGGATCTATAATTTGAACTAAATTAAACCACATCATTCTCTCAGAAAAAAAAAGGCTAAGTATTTTCTGGAATTATCATAAAAAATAAAAATATAAACTTTTGAAAATTTAAGCTGTAATGGATATTTTAAAACGATGAATTAGACAGAAATAGACCCAGTTAAACCATCATGATGGAAGAGCTAGCTGCAGTTAACACACAACTAGCAATTTCACATGTTTAATTAACAAAAAACTGGCAACATGAAATATTACTGTTGATAAATTGTGGTCAGAACAGTCAGCTAATGCCTCAAAGTGGCAAAAAAATGCTGTATTTTCATCAACTTACCGGAGAAAACACGGAGAATGTACTGTGTTCAATGGTAGAACAGGGGCCTGTTTGTCACTTTTAGCAGCTCCATGACCCACGTGACTTCCGCATTCCATTCTTTCTATGGGAGTCAATGGGAGTGTCGCAACTCTCTCTCTATGGCTCTGCTATACTGTAACATCAGTCAAAATAACTACACTACCCAGAAGTCAACAGTGCTTCCGGCCGCTGCTTTCTGTCAAAATGGAGGGAAAGTTTGCAACGCAAAGTCAGAAGTAAGGATCCATCTATTAATCTCACAGAACTGGCAGGAAAGTCGCAAATAATCCTGAAGCTCAGTTATCCACATGCGCATCAACCTGGATGGAGCGTTGGGCTTCGTCGCTGCAGGGTAGGTTTGCAGAATCGGAACAGATCCTGACCAGAACAGAACTGCTGTTCTCCAGAGCTGGTGAGTAAAATTTGCAGTACTGTACAGTACATATACGTTGCACAGCTGAGCTGTGCGCTGTTTGTACCGGCAGTACCCCCTCCCCTATCGCTCCCCTCCCGAGGACATCTGTGTCAGAGTTGAGCCAGCTGATAAATGCTGCGCCATCTTTATCAGAACTATGGAACTCTGACAGTGTCCACGGACAACTCACTGCCCTCATCAGCCTCCTCATGCATATGTATATTATGATGTCATCAGTATGTTGCTGTTTCATATGCTGAGTTTTTTTTTTTTTTCAACTTTCACACTGTCCCATCTAGGACACAGTGCAAGATTTGATTTGATTTTTTTTTTTTACACCTTCACTCCCCCTCATGTTTCATTTTCCTTATCTGAAAAAAGGGCAGCGCCTCTTGAGGCCGGCGGCCTCAGTCGCTTCCGTCTCTCGACGTTTTTTTTTTTGGTGTGATGATGACAATAATGCTGATTCTGATTCAGTTTTTGAGCGTAGGAGTGGAGGGGGGGTTCAGCGTGAGTGCTACCTTTAGCTTTTTAGCTAGCACGCCTGTATTGCTTGCCGCTAGCTTAGAGTTATGCCAGTGCCGACGGGTGGGCGGGGGGTGTGGTGCGCACAGTTTGTTCAATAGTCGGGGCGCTCGGTTCTGTTAAAAGGGCGTGTCCCCTCCACTTGTATAATGTTAAGGGAAACACTAGCATATATAGCTGTAGCAACTTTCTTAAAATGTGTTGACTCTAGAAGTGAGTCAGTTGTAGATGTCCATCCTGTGATTCCTTTCTGACAGTTTCATTTAAATCTGTCCACTGGTTCATACAGACTCGTACAGCTGCATAAACATTATTGCTGCTTCACCTTTGGCTACGGGTGATTTAAAAATGGCATAAACACAGATCACCAGCTGGGTTGGGTTGGTTACGTTAATAATAATAATAATGAATTCAATTTATAACGCACTTTTCATTAATAAAAATCCCAAAGTGCTACAAAGTGCAACAAAAGCAAAAATCAAATAAAACAAGTGATAAAATCAAGTAAAATCAATAATAATATCAACTAAGATCAAAGACAAAATCATGTGGAGGCAGAATAGGCCTGCTTAAAAAAAAAAATAAATAAAACAAGTGATAAAATCAAGTAAAATCAATAATAATATCAACCAAGATCAAAGATAAAATCATGTGGAGGCAGAATAGGCTTGCTTAAAAAGAAAAGTCTTTAAGCCGTTTTTGAAGTCAACCAGTGACTGTGGAGCTCTCAGGTAGTCAGGGAGGGAGTTCCATAGGCGGGGGGCAGCCACACAGAATGCCCGGTCTCCCATGGTCCTTAATTTGGTTTGTGGAATGTGAAGTAGATTACTGTTCTGTGATCGTAGAGACCGGGTGGATGAATATGGTGCAAGAATGTCCTTTAGATAGTCAGGTGAAGTTCCGTGTAAGCATTGGTGTGTAATGAGAGCAGTTTTGTATTGAATTCTGTAGGTGACAGGAAGCCAATGGAGGTTATGGAGAATGGGTGTAATATGTTCAAATTTACGAGCGTTACTTACAGTTCCACTTCCTTAGTGTGTCTGTGGAGATGACAACACCAGGTTCCTCTTCATCACAACCTTTCTCAGAAACCCCCCCGTCACAGATTTGATTGATTGATTTACTTATTTCAGCGAAAGCAGATTTTATCCCGCGCCTCCCAGGTGTGCTCCACACCCAGCGTCTGCCACCTGCAGCGCTGCCGCACGACACCACCTGTCTGTCGACCCCTCCCGTCTCACTGTCGGTGTCTCCCCTGGCGACAGCCGCCACGTCAGTCACTCCCATGAAGAGGCTCTTCAAGGTCACCCTGGGTTTAACAGCCCTCCGGTCCTCATGGCAACAGAGCATCGTTAATTTGCAACGCTGTCTTCCCTCTCGGAGCACGACTGATCACACTAATATGTTTATTTGTTGCTGATGAGGACCTCCTCGATTCAGTGACCGGCTGGCGAGATAAATGGCCGAGCGGCGCAACAACTCTCTATTTTACCCGTTGACACATTTTGACCGCTGTATGTCTGCGCGCAGCTTTACATCCTCTGTTTAATGGTCTGAAAATACAAATCTTTTTGCTTTGCACCACAAGTCGCACACATCAGCTGCGGAGACGGCCGAGAGATGACCCACAGTTCATTGCATCCTCGCTGATCTGCTGCATCAGGTTGAATCTAACTGGAAAAAGAAGCACTTAAGGATCTGTGCTTTCATTTTTTGGGCACACGAGCTGTCAACCACTGATGAATCACCTTTGAAATGCAAGTTTGAGCTTTTTTTTTTTTTGGCAGTTTAATGATTTGGTGTCTAAATGATCTATTTGCCAAATAGATGATTTGGTGTAATGATTCAGAAAAATACGCTCAAAGGAATCGCAGAAGTTACCAGCAAAGCAATTTGTCTTAAAACATCCAGGCAGTTATTGCATCAAAGGTGAATAGTTGTCACTTTTAGGTTGGGTTGAAGGGTGGGTTGAGTTCTTACAAAGAAATTTAGCATTTGAAGCAATTGCTGGGTTGCAATCACGTGACCCGGAAGTGGCGCGAAATTCAGATGCGGGGCAGGAAGTGATTTTCCCCAGTTCAAAACACAGCAGAATGGATTACAGCAAGTATGCCAAAGCCCTAAATAAACTGGCGAGGACGAGTTTTGGGTTAACCATTTAGGATCAAAAGAAGCTTTAAATGGTTGTCGACTTGTTTCTGCCCGGGTGAGTAGTGAGATGTATTATTTATTTAGTAATTAGCCTATGCTAACTACGCTATCGCTAATGCTAACAACAAGTTTAGTTAGCCCCCTGTTATTTCTATGTGCGTGGATCTACTTACAAATAATATATTTAGCTTCTGTAAAGCCAAATTCGTGCTGGAGTTGTATGTGTTAACGTTGAGTCATATGCATTTCTACACTGTAGGTCAGAGATCTACAGTAACTCCATTAAAAACATGGTTTGTGGCTACACAAAGTGGGGAAGTAGTCACAGCCCACTGTGACTGTATGGCTGGGTAAGTTATATTTATTTTGTATTTAGCTTTTATTGTTTTGTTTTGCTATTAGCATGAATGTCCCACTACTTAAAAATTATATTTTCTATCCAGGACTCATCTCAGTGGGGATTTAATGGCTAAATACTAGTAGGCCTACTGTTATTCATCTTCTTGCATATTTTTTCAGACTGTCAGAATCTTGCTCCCATGTAGGAGCAGTTCTTTTTGCAACAGAAGCTGGGGTGAAAATGAAGAAAAGTGCTTCATGTACCACAGAAAAGTGTAAATGGTTAATGCCATCACACATTAAAAAGGTAAGTTAATGTACTGAAAATATTATGATTTTTTTTGTTTTGATAATACAGTATCATCAAGGTGATCGTATCTTCTTTGTAACTTCAGATACTAGCTGGTTAAACTCAAGGTGGCCATACATGGGAGCCTCACCAGATGGAGTCGTTTCATGTGACTGTCATGGAGCCAGGGTGTGTGAAATCAAGGTAAAATTTATTTCTCAAAAGGTTTGGACTACTGCACTGCAGACTTAGCTTTTTTAGATTTTTCTACCTGGATTATTGAGCATGCATTAGGGTACTGCACTGCAGACTTTGCGCACCTCACAGTATGAATGTTACAACTATAATTTTTTACTCAAATCTTTGTTGTTTGCATATTTCACAGCATGTAGCCGTAGTTTTGGGGATGGTCTTGCAGTTTGTGGGATGTTGCCTTGTTTCCAGTTAAAAAATGTGTGACCTTTCCATCACCTTTTAAAACTTAGTCCAGATTAATACATTCTTACCTGTGGAACACACCTGGTTGACAGAGACATAAATATAGTCTCATTTTCTAACATTGGTGTTGGATAGTGAAATGAGTGAAACACAATCTTTAAAAAAGTATCATATTGAAATGTTTTGGAGACTACCGTATTTATTTTTTATGTCTAAGTTTCATTGTCTTGTCCTTCAGTGCCCACAGAGCAAAGAGCATGAAGTCAGTCTGAGGATGTGTGCTGGACAGCCTGGTTTTTGTCTCGTCGTCTCGTCAAGGTTGGAGATTCTGTACAACTGGATAGGAACCATCCTTATTACCATCAGCTCCAGGATCAGATTCACATTGTGGATGTACAATATTGTGATTTTGTAGTATGGAGTGAAAATGATATTTATGTGGAAAGAATTCTGCCAGATGACCAGCTGTGGGAAACAGCAGTTCCCAAAATTCAGCACTATTTTACACATTGCATCCTACCTGAAATCCTGGGACAGAAATCCACACGTGACTAACCAATCTAAGAATCAAGAATGTTATTTGGAGTAGTTGATGAAAGGAGTTTGAAAAGTTTATACAAATTTAAACAGTTGCTCTTTTTTTCCCCAAAAACATTTGTCACTACCATAACATGTTTCAGCTACACCTGTAGCAAGCACTCTGCAGAAGGGTCATGTGATGTTGTTACATGTCATGACAGCTGTTTTTTATTTACAATAATCTTAATTGAAAAGTTAAGTATGTTAAATCAAATGATATATTTAAATCAATATGAGATTAGCTTGTGAATTTCAAAGGTGTTCTAATATGTTAAATAACAGCACATACAAATGTCATATGTCACAAATGTTGCAAAATGAGTCTACTTCAGAAAAATGTTTTTATTTCAATAGCAAAACTCATGTCATTTTAACTGACCAATATTCACAAAGATTGGTTATGGAGTTCATTGAATAAATTAAAAATATTCAACCTTATTGGGTAAATTTTTTTTTTGTCTTCATGAACAATTAACATGTACAAATATGGTCTGTAACAGTATTAGTGATTTAATTTACTTTTGATTTACTTTAAATGATAAATACATGTATAATCATTTAAACTTAAAATATTTATATAAATATAGTTGATTGAATTACTTGTCGCTCAGGCCACTCTATTAAGAATTGTAATCTTTCATGGAGAACATGAATCGTTCTAAAACAAATTCGAGACACAGTGGCTTTTGACACATTAAATCTAT
This sequence comes from Garcialebias charrua, assembly GCA_038048925.1. Classification (NCBI taxonomy): domain Eukaryota; kingdom Metazoa; phylum Chordata; class Actinopteri; order Cyprinodontiformes; family Rivulidae; genus Garcialebias; species Garcialebias charrua. The sequence continues at coordinate 36,935 of JBBPBX010020685.1, read as the reverse complement.
AGGCAAGGTCTTGAAGCTGCAGATGTAATCTGAGATGCATAAGTATCATAATAAATTGCTCAAATTTGGAGAGTGCTGACAGTGATGACATGCTGATGTATAAGGTTCACAGAGCTGAAAAATTTGCATCAAAACTAAAAAGTTGGGCAGTCCCGTATAAAACTTTGTTTTATCGTTGTTCTGGAAGGTTTCAGGAGTAAATTTAGTCACTGAGACTTTTTCCTTAAGGTCGCAGATCTCAGTTGTGTAGCCTTTCACTGCATCCTCCAGCTTTGTGAGGTCAACCATGCTTAGATCCGTCTGGCATTCTGCATCTGCAAATATTTAATTATTAAAAATTACGTTCAGAAATTCTATAAATAAATAAATAGTATTTTTATTTATTATTATTTTACCTTTGAATCGTTCGTTTTCAGGGGCTGGTAAGCTTTCTTCACAGAGCTCCTCTTCCAGACTGTTGGCCTCCTCAGTGCAGAGAAGCTTCCGGGCCTTAGCTCTTTCCCTGCGCCGGAGGGATGCTTCTGTTTGTGGCCACTCGTTACTTCTTTGGTACCCCAGGTTAACAGTGGGGGCCCAGTCTTGGGAATGTACATCACCTGCTGCACTCGGACAACCTAAATATAAGACACCACTTTAAAGTAAAACACGTAAATGCCTTTCCTAGCACTAAGCTAACCGCTAACAACATTAGCATTCTAATCGGATTTTTTCTGGGAACAACCAAGTGTTGAACCACTACACAAGCTAGGGCATAACATATCTTACCTGTCTTTCTAGTTACTGTCCAATAAAATATCTGAAAATATGATTTAAACGATACGACCCTTACCTGTAACAAAGTGGTCGCTGCAGACTCTCGTCAGTTTCTGCACCTCCTGTTTTTAGCCGTAGGTTGTAATCCACGTTTGTCGTCTTTTTTCTGTAAGTTTTTTTAAATTAATCCCCTTGTAGCATACTACTTTCGGAACACGAAAATAACTTTTATCTATCTCTCGATTAGAGCGGTTGCAACAACCGTAAACGGCACAGAATTTAGGCATGTTGATGCTGAATCAGCAACAGAAGGAAACGGCTGCGTTTACTTCTTGCCCCGCATCTGCATTCTGTGACGTCACTGCTACGTCATCTGAAACCCAGCAATAGTTGAGATCTTTTGAGGTGGGTTTCTATAAACTGTTATGAACAATCAATATCTTACCTGTTGTACATACACATAAAATCTCAGTTTGGAGAAAATGTTTATTTCTGACCAGACTGAGCTGTTCTAAAACGACTCCTATAGTAAAGTTTTCAGTAGTTCCTGTGAACACTTTTTATTAAACCTAAACCTGCAGTCTGAGAGCAAAGTGCTCTGTTAGGAAAACATGGAACAATAAGATTTATAATAGAAGATGGAGCTAAGTTGTTGAGAGCGTTGTAAGATTTTGAATTCTGTTCTGAATGTAATGGGGAGCCAATGGAGAGAAGCCAAAACTGGAGAAATGTGTTCTCCTATCAACTCATTAAAACTCTGGCAGCAGCATTTTGAATCAGCTGAAGACTTTAAAAAAATGTTTGTGGACACCCAGATAACAAACCATTGCAATAGTCTAGCCTAGACGTGATAAATGCATGGAGCGGATTTTCTGCATCATTTTTGGACACAATGTTTCTAATCTTAGTGATATTACGCAGGTGGAGGAAAGAGGTTTTTGTAACATTTTTAATAAAGGGGTTAAAATATGTGACCTGGTCAAAAATAACACCAAGGTTTTTAACTTTAGAACTAGGGATGGGGCCGATCCGATCCAGTATCGGTATCCGATACCAGCATAATTTAAGTATCAGATTTTCCGATCCAACCTGCCGATATTTTCGATCCAGCTTCAAAGAACACTTGTGTTCCACCATATTCTGTGACTGCCTCTTAACATTGTGTGAGTTAAACCCAATGAAGACACTCTGGGCCTCACAACAGGAAACACCCAAACTTTAATAGCACACAAGAGGCAGGTCTATATCACAGACGTCCTTCTCACTCATGGTGCAACTGGAAAACTGAAAAACCGCTAGGCATTATGGGAAAGACAACACAGTCCACTCCCCTTAACCACTACGGGAGTGGATTTTGTTGCCTTTCCCATAATGCTTAGCGATATTTTAGTTTTCCAGCTGCACTATGTGTGAGAAGGACAACTGAAAAACTGCTAAGCATTATGGGAAAGAGAAGACAGTCCACTCCCCTTAACACTACAGGAGTGGATTTTGTTGTCTTTCCCATAATGCTTAGCGGTATTTTAGTTTTCCAGCTGCACCATGAGTGAGAAGGACGTCTGTGATATAGACCTGTCTCTTGTGTGCTGTTAAAGTTTAGGTTTCCTGTTGTGAGGCTCAGAATGTCTTCATTGGGTTTAACTCACACAATGTTAAGATAGTAGTCTCAGTTCAATAAATTCATTATTGCAGCCTCATATACCTGAACCGTATTGGATCGGATAGTATCGATATCGGTCGATACACAGATTTAAGTATCTGTATCGAATCGGAAGTAAGAAATGTGGATCGGTGCATCCCTATTTAGAACTGTAGGCCAGATCAATGCCATCCAGAGAAAGTGAAAGACTGCAAAATTTATTCCCAAGATGCTCAGGTTCAAAAACCACAACCTCTCTTGTCTGAGTTTAAATGCAGAAAATTAAGGGTCATCCATGTTTTTATGTCTTTAAGACATGATTGTAACTTAAACTGATTGAATTCATTAGGTTTCATGTGCAAATATAACTCTGTATCATCAGCAAAACAATGAAAATTTATCCCATGCTTTCTACTTCCGGTTCTTGGCAAAGCAGGTCGCATCTCTTTTTGCTCCTCTCCTCCCCAAGTTTTCCTCTCCCTGCTTTTGCATTTTGTCTCGTCTGTAACTCTTCAGCGCTCACTCGAACCAATTTGAAATGGCTTTAATTACGTGGGCTGTTTCCTCTATTGATAAAATTTTTTCAACGAAGCGCACCGGACCAGGAGAAGCGGCTTGCCCCTTCGACACGCATGCGGTGGGATACACTATGGACTCGTGGAGCGAGTGGAAGCCAATGTGTCTGACCGTTCTTTCTGTCGAAGACGTTGAAGATTTGTGGATTATTGGCATTTTGGTAGCAGCTGCTCTGCTTTTTGGGATTGGCGGAGGTTTCTGCTACTAGAAGCTGAGGGAGGCTGCCGCGGCGATCAACGCGCTGGCGAGACTTCCTGCTAGGGATGCGCGGTATAACCGGTACACGGTATAAACGATATAAATTTAGCCTACGATAGAGGTCTGCCTTCTACCGGCTAACCGCAGAAAATCACAGTTGTCCGATTTAATCTTTACTTTTTTTAGTTTAAAACTGTGCATAAGTGGTGTTGAAGTGTACAATCAAAGTTGTCAGAGTTAATCGATACTTTTTTGTGTTGAAAACTGTGCGTAAGTGATGTTAAAAGTATATTTCTTCGAGTGCTAAGCTACAAGCTAACTTCGTCCGGCTTGTGTTGCCATATTCGGACGCATGCGCAGAACGCTGCGTTCCGTCGAGTTTTTTTTGTTGTCAAAAGTTAAAGTAAGCGTTGGTCAGCTTTAAATTAGAGTTGTCAGAGTTAATCGATACTTTTTTTTAGTTTAAAACTGTGCATAAGTGGTGTTAAAGTCTTTTCTTCGAGTGCTAAGTATTGAAGCTATATGCTAACTTCGTCCGACTTGCCGTAGTTTTGCCTTATTCGGACGCATGCGCAAAACGCTGCGTTCCGTCGAAAGTTTTTTTTTGTGTGTGTCGAAAGTTAAAGTAAGCGTTGGTCAGCTTGAGAGAAACCTGCCCTCTGATCTGTGAATAGAACGCTGTGTTGTGTGATTTTACTGCGAGACCCTCTGGTCAAAGCCACAGAGTAAACTGGTTCTTCTTCTGGTCGCCTTGTCAGCTCTCCTTAAAGCTGAAGGGGACGCCCTCTAGAGGGTTGGAGGGTGAAGTGTTTTCAGTGTAAAATGCTGCTCTGCTGTTCGTTTCTTAAGTGACAATATTGGAAACTGTTAAGAGTTAACAACATATTCTTTAGTTTAAAACTTATGGCTAAAACTACACAAGATATTTTTATATTTTGCACTGTTTTGCACTGCAAGAAAGAAGCCTAATGCTTGAGTTGTTAATTATTTAAAAACTCTGGACCTAGTACAGTAGTGACATTTTCTTAATAGAGATTATTTTGTGGTGTAGCAGTTTTCAAAATAAATTATGGCAAAAGGACACCCTATGCTTTTTTTTTTCATTTCTATTGCAATTTTTATACCAAAAACATATCGCGATATATATCGTTATCGCCACCCTTCACAATACATATCGTGATATGAATTTTAGGCCATATCGCACATTCCTACTTCCTGCTCAGCAAGATTCTCTGATCCGGGCTATGACCTCAACGACCCAGCTGTTGTACGAGCTGAACCGCACGATGGGAGCAGCAGCGGACAGCCGCGGACCTGCGGTGCGTTTTGGGACTCGTTTACAGCCGACCCATCAGGGCACAGATGGGGATTTGTAGCTCGGAACCTCACATGATTCGGCGATTTGGACCAGACAGCACCTGGACTTCAAGGCTGCAGTCAAAAGTACACTGTAGCCTGGCCTGAAAATAAATAAAGCGACTAATCTAATCGGGACTCTGTGCAACCTTGAAAGAAGGCTGACTGAAAACTTCTCCTGGAGTGAAAGCTGTTGAGAACTCGCTGCCCCCCCACCCTACCCCCAGAGGTCTCTGTGTGCATTCAGATGGAGCCGAGCTGAGGCCATCTACAGACTGTGCTTATCTGAAATGATTACTCACGGACTAATCTCCCTGCTTGCCATGAAATGCAACATGTCTTGTCTCTATTCGTGCTTAAGCTGGTAGAGTTTTTTCGACTTTATCATAGAGTGTCCTAAGACAAATTGTGATAGATTCTTTTTTGAATACCAATGATTACCCGACTGTATGTTCCTTTTTTCCATATCTGATTGTTGGTGGCGCGGTTTTATACTGCTGCGGCTTCCGTGCGTACGTCCCTCTTCGGATGGTGCGCGCGCCAATTGCAAAACTTTGTTCCTTGGTGCAAATATGCCAATAAAGATATATTCTATTCTATTCTATTAATAACTTTACCTAATGGCAGCATATATAAGGTAAAGAGTACTGGTGCACGCACTGAACCCTGATGAACTCCATGACTAACTTTGGTGTATGAAGAAGATTCATTATTTACATATACAAACTGAAATCTATCAAATAAGTATGATTTAAACCATTTTAGAAAGTAATGCATACAGTATTGCAGAGGTTAAAGTTCTCAGTTGCTGCAATGTATTTCTGTCATTTTGAATGTGGCCTGGACAGATTTCTGTCAAGATATAAAAATGAGAAGGAGGGGAGAAGGTGTTTTGTTGTTAAATCCATCCAATCTAATGATGATACAGGGATGAAGCTGACACTTCTTGATTCTGAATGATGATAAAGCTCAGGTCTAGGTGTGAGAAAGAAATTCAGCCAAAACATCTGTATTTGCTTTAATCCCTGTTGTCCTCTGCCTTTCATGCCAGTTCAGACAAAGATCTTCTGTGGAGACATAATGGAGATGCAGCTGTTCCCGTTCAACTTTGAAAATACCAATATGCACAATCTCAAGCATTATTTAGAGATTTAACTCTCAAAGTTTGTTGTAAATGACCCTCAGCTACTACCAAACCCAACTTTAGCTCAGTATCTGTCTCACTGACTCTGTTATAGCTGTTTTTCTGGTCAGTTGGCTGTCAAAGATATGAACTATACCTTCATGATTAGACACCTCGGTGTGTCAGAGGAGCTGAATTTATTTTCAACTTCGCTCTTCCTGTTCGTCTTTGAGTTAATTGAAACATTCGAAGCTAACGGTTTAATAACCTAATGACCCGTGTAAGCTCGTAAAGCAAGATCATTTTTCAAGAGTAACACAAGGGAGGAAAGAGTTAACAAATATCCATTCATACACACACACATGCACACACGCTTTCCTGCTGCAACAATTAGGAGATAATGTCATGCACAAAATCTGCACGTAATTCAGTTTGTCTTCGCGTCGGGCATTAATTAACAGAAGCCAATTAAAACGAGCCGAGCCACACCGATTGAACTCTCAAGACAATTTACATCCCAATCAATCTTTGAAATATTCTGCAGATATGTGTTTGTCCCAACAGCCCATTAGAATAAACAAGGCAAACAAATGGACGACAGCCTGAGTACGTTTGTTGAAGAATGCAGGACGAGTTTGGAGATTATCTGCTCGGAGTAGATTCAGTCAGAAGATGCGACCCGTTAGGATTGTTGATTGTTTATGCATTTTTTTTCCCCGCTTCATGTTGTTTTTGCTGCATTCATCCATAACGAACTACTCGAACCTCTTTCCGACTGTCAGCGGTGTTAAATCTTGCTCACGTCTACTCCTTTCACGGAGTAGCAAATCAATAAGGAGTCTCTTTTCCAGATCATAATTCAAGCAGACATTAACGTCCTCCCCTCGTCTGACATAAAAGAGCAGCGAGAGAAATGCGTTTTACTGCGTGTCATGGCGGCTCGCAACATTTCAGCGTTGGATGACTTCAGCTTGCAGCAGCTGCTTCACTGCAAGGCTCCTATAACCTCTGCCAAAGAAGCATCTTCCTCAGTCTTCGCCTTCAACCCCCACCAAATGGACAGAACGGCACATTTGACTTTAACACAGAGCTGCTATTAAAAACGCATTAAATCTTATTAGGGCGTAATTACATATTAGTCCCTAATCCGTGGTAATCACAAAGACGAGGTGTTTTTGTGGAGAGAAACTTGCAAAATTAATCAAAGTTTCCAATAACTTTGTAATCGCTCTAAAGTTTTGATGAGCGTACGGGTGTTTATTGTCTGTTTTGAAACGCACTGAGAGGCGTTCAATGTCTGAATTAGGTGCTGATTGAAACAGCAGCTGGGCTGCTAATACAGAATAATAAAATTAGTGAAAATGTGCCCACACAAAACATTTCTTATAACAAACAGATTTTGTTTCCTGTGTATTGTGTGAATGTTTATGAAGCGTTCACTCCGTTGTGATCCATTTTTCTTCGGTACGGTTTTTGGCGCGATTCTCATCCTGCAGTTTTGAAGCTATTTCAACAAATCATATCAAAACGTTCAGCTCTTTCAGGACAATCCTAATGTGACTTTTGGTATAGGTGCAGCTTTAGCTTTTTGAAACATTTAGCCTTTTCTGCCAGTTTTTTCTAATAATAAATGAATTAAACTCATATTTACATCCTTTAGATCTTTAGATCTGTTTACACATGTTTAATTGCTCCTTTCACGTTTTGTTCTGGATCAGCTTCCTTGTGCAAATTTTAACTTTTTTTTCCAGCTACTTTCAGCAAATTTAAGCTGTTTTTTCAGCTGTTTTGTACTCTGTTTTTGCTAACTACAACATTTTTGGGCTTATTCTAACTTGTCTGCTAATTTTAGCTCTTTTCAGCTCATTTCTGTAAGTTTAAGCTTTTTCTACTATTTCAGCTACTATTTAGCTGTTTCATACTAATTTTATCCTTTTCAGCTAATTCCACGTTTTTTGCACTCATTTCAACCTTTTCAGCTTAATTCAGCAAAATTATGCTCTCTCCACTTGCTTCATGTAATTTAAGTTGTTTTCTGCCTTTTTAGCTGCTTTTCATCTGGTTTTTGTGCTAATTTCAGCTTTTTTCAGATAATTTCCTTTTTTTGTGCTCTTTTCTGCTTCTTTCAGCAAACATGTTCTTGCTGCTTTCTTCTGCTAATTTAAACTTGTTCTACCTTGTTGGCTACCTTATTAAAATTTTTAGCTAATTTGAGCTGTTTTCAGATAAATTCAATTTTTTGTGGTAATTTCTGCTGCTTTGAGCCTTAACTTATTTCAGCTTATTTCAGCTTGTTATGCTCCTTTCAGCTTATTTCTGCTAGTTTCAGATTTATCTGCTATTTCAGCTACTATTTAGCTGTTTCTATACTAATTTAAGATTTTTCAGCTAATTCCACATTTTCTAGCTCATTTAATCTCTTTCTCCTTTTGGTAATTTAAGCTTTTTTCTGCCTTCATGGCTATTTTGTTTTTTTTCTAATTTCAGCCTTTTTTAAGTTAATTTCCTAATGTTTGTGCTCATTTCTGCTTATTTAAATCAAATTCAGCAAATATGTGTTCTTTCTGATTTATTCTGCTAATTTAGGCTTGTTCTTCCATTTTAGCTACATTTCAGCATGCTTTTTCATTTATTTCAGCCATTTGTTTCAACTGTTTGTTCAGCAAGTTCTTCTGCAGTAAACATCCATACTGCATTTTCACAGGAAATGCAATTTCTCTAGTTTCAGTTTGACATGGTGTTGATGGAATTATAGCGATAACTTAAAATATCTGATGAGTTGTTTTCATAAAGCTCCATGTTTCACCACAAATGGTTAATGTGTCCTCTTGTTTTTGGAGGCAACAAAACTTTTTCAACATGAAGATCTTGGTTTAAAACACCCGAATGTGGAGAGCAATATACTGTACATTCCTTTTAGGCAGGGGTATTCAACTGGTGGCCCAGGGGTCAAATCAGGCCCATGGGTGAACTCTGTTGGTATGGAAGCGTTTATGGGACGTATTTAAAACTAAAATGGTTTAGCAGGAATGCTTTTTCATTTCAAAGTCAAGCTGCCTTTTTTGAGTCATAAATAAAATTTAAAATGAATAAACCAAACTGCATTTTCATTTTCTTCTTCGAGACTGCTCAATTTGTAACTTAATTAAAATGATAAGTAAAATAACATTTAACATTTAATTTTCAATATATGTCTAAGTAAAAAGTGGCCAAAATTCATTTTGAAATCTCAATTTTGAAAATTAAAATGAAATAGCAGAAATGCTTTTTAATTTCAAAGTCAAGCTGCCTTTTTTGAGTCAGAAATAAAATTAAGATTAAATCATTTTCATTTTCTTATTCAGCACTGTTATATCTCATTGAACTACAGAGCAAACTGCATTTTCATTTTCATCCTGCCCCCCTGCGCTCAAAGTGTGACAATATTCAATCTCAAAAGCAAACCCAGAGTAATTGAGACGAAATTAAAACTAAAATGGTTTAGCAGGAATGCTTTTTCATTTCAAAGTCAAGCTGCCATTTTTTGAGTCATAAATAAAATTTAAAATGAATAAACCAAACTGCATTTTCATTTTCTTCTTCGAGACTGCTCAATTTGTAACTTAATTAAAATGATAAGTAAAATAACATTTAACATTTAATTTTCAATATATGTCTTAGTAAAAAGTGGCCAAAATTCATTTTGAAATGTCAATTTTGAAAATTAAAATGAAATAGCAGAAATGCTTTTTAATTTCAAAGTCAAGCTGCCTTTTTTGAGTCAGAAATAAAATTAAGATTAAATCATTTTCATTTTCTTATTCAGCACTGTTATATCTCATTGAACTACAGAGCAAACTGCATTTTCATTTTCAGCCTGCCTCCCTGCGCTTAAAATGTGACAATATTCAATCTCAAACTCAAACCACGAGAGTGACGTAATGCGCTTGTCAGACAGCAGAGGGCTTGCGGAGTTTTAGACAGGAGGAGACAGTTTCCTCCTTCCGCTGAAAGACCTGCTGTGAACTCTTGTCACGGGCATTTTTATTTATATATTATTATTATTTCTATTTATTTACTACTGTAAATAGGCTCTGTTCACAAGTGCCGTAAATCACTTGCGCATTGACCGGAAAGGTAATTTCCAGCTTCCGGTCTAGCCCCGGTCTCTGTGAAAATAGTGCTGTCTGAATGTTTACAAGAGCTGCCCAAGACAATGTTCATCTTATCGTTGATTCCTGGTCCCCTGCTCCGACAAGCAAACGTAACAAGGGATTTAAATTGCATGTCTCAAGTTTTCTGCACAACTACGAGGGTAAGTAACGTTAGTTTGATCGCGTTGTGTTGTTGCTACCTGTTAGCGGCTAACGTTAGCCGCGATCTTTTTTTTGTATACTCACGTTATAGAAACAGATTTTCCACACTTAAACAAAACGGCTCATATTTTGTGATCATTCTACAAACATGCTGCTCTTCTCAGTTTCATGCAAAAATCAGGAGACAGCTGTGAAGTCGTTGTCAGGGCTCTGTGTCAGGTCCATGAAGAAAGCTGAAAAACCTCACCATAGGGTGAAGCTAGGATTGTTCAGATGACAGTTTTAAGATTGTTGGTTCAGTAACCCCACGTTCCTGTTGTTAATGTAGATTTAGCTAAGATGGTAATTAAATATTAAATAAAAATAGGATGGAATTGGCTACACTTTAAGAAGATGTAAACAGTTGAGTTTGGCCTTGCTAGTCTCCAGTGGGTTATTTGCTGCATGCATTGTTCTTTTAATTTGGTAATTCATGCATATTATTGTAGTTTTACTTTAATCTAAAGAACACACTCACAGCCCTTCTTCTTCTTCTGAAGGCTAGAAGTTACTCTCTGATTTAAGGGGGGTGAACATTTGTGCTCAAAACAGTTTTCAGTTTATTAAAAAATAGACTGTGTGCACCCTTATGTTATGTTTAACTTGTCTTCTAGTTTCCTGGAGGAATACGTCGGAGGACTGGGCAGCAGAGCAGAGGAGTGGAGCGAGGATGTCAGTGTGAGTCAGTCAATCTAGTACATTCAGCTACATACTGTATTTACATTCTTGGTCTAATTATTTTGACCTCGTGTGTTTTTATGCAGCTCTCAGAAACTAAAGTCTTCACTCCCAGACTGCTCCTCCTGTTAGCACCCTAGGAAGCAACACCTCCATTGGTCGACTGCCAGGTTTGGGAGCACCTGTACCTCCACCATCCTCCTCCAGCGGGGACATGAAGGTTTCTGAATTTAACACCACCTCTCTGTCGTCACAGTTCAGCCGTAAGTTCATCAGTATCTGTGCAGTCTTGTTTGAATGTATGTGCGTGATATAGATTTAATTATTGTGTGTGTGTTTGCAGGTGACTTTGGCCTGCAGCCAGAGCCTTGTGCTGAGCCAGCTGGTTCAGAGACACTCCGGCCCCTCCTTGCCTCTGGCACGTCCATCTCAACAAGCAGCCCTTCTTCAGCGTCGTCTGCGCCCCAACACATCAGCACAGGCTGGCCTGGTTCTGGCTGCTGCTAAATACCTTATCAGTCAAAGCAATTACAAGATTTTTTTTGTAAAATTTTCAGCCCTCATTAATCTGTTTACCTACTTGGTAGCAGATTCCATAAATCAATAAAAGTTTTATTTTAAAGGTTTTTAGCATATGATTTCTTACCTGTAAAATTTCGACCTTCTATTTCACAATTAAAGTGTTCAAATATTGAAATACAGAGGATATTGTGTTGTTACTGTGGCTAAACAAGACTAACAATAATTTAAAAAAATATCCAATTGAATGGATAATATATCTGTAATTTTCATTTAAGGCATTTGATTGTTAATATGTTTGTTTAACTTTACCCTGTTTTTGACACTATCAAATAAACAAGGTTTTTCAAAGTTGGACCTCTCAAAAAACTTACATAGGTACAATAGGTTAACATTCTCACATAAAATTAATTTAAGATATCCACATACCAAAATACAGTGGTCAATAAAATGTTTAGGTACTGCACTTACAAAAATGTGACATTTATTTTTATTTACCTCCAGAGAAAACAGTACAACATGTTTCCATCAAGAATATCTACTTACAAATGTAAGACAATGTCAATATACGTAAATGACAGCATTTTGTTTTTCTTCAAGACTGTGCCATCAGCTTTTCTATCAAACTTCATATCTCCATTTCCTGACCAAAGAGAAGACTTTACTCTGGAGGAGCAGGGATGAAGGTGTTTGACACCGTAGTTCTGTACAGTCCAGGATAACTTGTGTGTCACTGTAGCGGCCATCAAAATCTTGTGCTGCAGCTCGGGGGCGGCTGCTGGTTATGGTGGGAGTTGGTGAAGACCAGACTCTGTGTGGAAGCGGAGGAAGGTGGTTCTCCTCCTCCAACACCAGGCTTCTGCAGCAAAGAGGCGAGATATATGAATCTTGTGCAGCACAGAGCCTGCAGAACCTATACAGTATTAGTGTAGTGTGTACAGTACAGTATTTACATGTCAGTACACTAACACACAGTGAACTAAAAACTCAATTTAATATACAATAAAATGACAAGTTAAACAGGTAAAATCGATAAAAAATGAAGTAAAATCAAGACTCTGTGGAGAAAACATTACCTTTGCCCAGGTGTGATATGGTTCTCAGCAGCAGGTGCACATGAGGGAGTGAAGACTTTAGTTTCTGAGAGCTGCATAAAAACACACGAGGTCAAAATAATTAGACCAAGAATGTAAATACAGTATGTAGCTGAATGTACTAGATTGACTGACTCACACTGACATCCTCGCTCCACTCCTCTGCTCTGCTGCCCAGTCCTCCGACGTATTCCTCCAGGAAACTAGAAGACAAGTTAAACATAACATAAGGGTGCACACAGTCTATTTTTTAATAAACTGAAAACTGTTTTGAGCACAAATGTTCACCCCCCTTAAATCAGAGAGTAACTTCTAGCCTTCAGAAGAAGAAGAAGGGCTGTGAGTGTGTTCTTTAGATTAAAGTAAAACTACAATAATATGCATGAATTACCAAATTAAAAGAACAATGCATGCAGCAAATAACCCACTGGAGACTAGCAAGGCCAAACTCAACTGTTTACATCTTCTTAAAGTGTAGCCAATTCCATCCTATTTTTATTTAATATTTAATTACCATCTTAGCTAAATCTACATTAACAACAGGAACGTGGGGTTACTGAACCAACAATCTTAAAACTGTCATCTGAACAATCCTAGCTTCACCCTATGGTGAGGTTTTTCAGCTTTCTTCATGGACCTGACACAGAGCCCTGACAACGACTTCACAGCTGTCTCCTGATTTTTGCATGAAACTGAGAAGAGCAGCATGTTTGTAGAATGATCACAAAATATGAGCCGTTTTGTTTAAGTGTGGAAAATCTGTTTCTATAACGTGAGTATACAAAAAAAAGATCGCGGCTAACGTTAGCCGCTAACAGGTAGCAACAACACAACGCGATCAAACTAACGTTACTTACCCTCGTAGTTGTGCAGAAAACTTGAGACATGCAATTTAAATCCCTTGTTACGTTTGCTTGTCGGAGCAGGGGACCAGGAATCAACGATAAGATGAACATTGTCTTGGGCAGCTCTTGTAAACATTCAGACAGCACTATTTTCACAGAGACCGGGGCTAGACCGGAAGCTGGAAATTACCTTTCCGGTCAATGCGCAAGTGATTTACGGCACTTGTGAACAGAGCCTATTTACAGTAGTAAATAAATAGAAATAATAATAATATATAAATAAAAATGCCCGTGACAAGAGTTCACAGCAGGTCTTTCAGCGGAAGGAGGAAACTGTCTCCTCCTGTCTAAAACTCCGCAAGCCCTCTGCTGTCTGACAAGCGCATTACGTCACTCTCGTGGTTTGAGTTTGAGATTGAATATTGTCACATTTTAAGCGCAGGGAGGCAGGCTGAAAATGAAAATGCAGTTTGCTCTGTAGTTCAATGAGATATAACAGTGCTGAATAAGAAAATGAAAATGATTTAATCTTAATTTTATTTCTGACTCAAAAAAGGCAGCTTGACTTTGAAATTAAAAAGCATTTCTGCTATTTCATTTTAATTTTCAAAATTGACATTTCAAAATGAATTTTGGCCACTTTTTACTAAGACATATATTGAAAATTAAATGTTAAATGTTATTTTACTTATCATTTTAATTAAGTTACAAATTGAGCAGTCTCGAAGAAGAAAATGAAAATGCAGTTTGGTTTATTCATTTTAAATTTTATTTATGACTCAAAAAATGGCAGCTTGACTTTGAAATGAAAAAGCATTCCTGCTAAACCATTTTAGTTTTAATTTCGTCTCAATTACTCTGGGTTTGCTTTTGAGATTGAATATTGTCACACTTTGAGCGCAGGGGGGCAGGATGAAAATGAAAATGCAGTTTGCTCTGTAGTTCAATGAGATATAACAGTGCTGAATAAGAAAATGAAAATGATTTAATCTTAATTTTATTTCTGACTCAAAAAAGGCAGCTTGACTTTGAAATTAAAAAGCATTTCTGCTATTTCATTTTAATTTTCAAAATTGAGATTTCAAAATGAATTTTGGCCACTTTTTACTTAGACATATATTGAAAATTAAATGTTAAATGTTATTTTACTTATCATTTTAATTAAGTTACAAATTGAGCAGTCTCGAAGAAGAAAATGAAAATGCAGTTTGGTTTATTCATTTTAAATTTTATTTATGACTCAAAAAAGGCAGCTTGACTTTGAAATGAAAAAGCATTCCTGCTAAACCATTTTAGTTTTAAATACGTCCCATAAACGCTTCCATATGTTGGGCCCACCAATGTGTTCATATTTAAATAAAACTAGATTTTGATCATAAACTTAATGACAATAACTGCTGGATGTCTTGCCCCTCTTGGCTGTCAGTAATTGTGGCCCTGTGAGTAATTTAGTTGAATAGTCCTGCTTTAAGGAATGCTATGCATTTAGTTTAATTTTGTCTTTATTAGCAGATTTTCTCTTATCTATTGCCACCAAAAGGTCAGAGGAGATGGTTGTGGTTTTTATGTTTTAGTTAGGTTGTTTTTAAAATATCACATTAACCTCTTAACACATAATTGGATGTACATCTGCAGCTGAATTTGGATTGATTATGGAAATCAACCCTTTACAAGAGGGCCACCACAGCTAAAATACATTAACCAACACCCTCTGGCCGAAACCTGAAACCTCAGTTTTACAGACATTGTGCTAACGTTGGACGTAGTGGTGGCTGAAAATCATTAACACACAATTTTAGTGTGACATCTCACAGTATTGTACACAGCTGTGCACAATGTTAATTTTCAGGTTTGACCAAAACAACCCCCTCCGTCATTTTTTTTAATCAAAAGTGGAACTGGGTACAAAACATCGTGTGAAAAATGATGGGAAGCATCATTTCAAGGAGTGTTTGGCGTTAAATTTAAATGTAGGAACAGTTACACATGAATTACATTTATATATATTCAGTAAACTAAATGTCAATTTTTTATATTTTTATATTTTTTTATTAATACATCATTTAACAGCATATGTTCCTTATATTCATACGGACTTGATGCAATGGGCTTCTGAAAGCAAACAACTAAAGTTACCTTTTGAACTCGTAAAAAACGGTGGAAAACCAAAACATATGATTCCCCAGACAAAACTTAGTGCTCATTTACTTTTGTTAATTTAAAATAAATAATTATTTTCCATGGCTGTGTAGTGCAGTTTGATTTGAACTCTTAACACACTGATAATCTGGGAAAATGTAATAACCAGCTCACATTACTCATTGATGCACGGTGTCATCAGGCCGCACTCTGAATAATTAATGGGTTGTAATATTAGTGGTTAAATGGAGCCGTTTCCTGCAGCTCACACTTGAGCCGCTGCATTTCAGCTTTCCATCCGCTCGGTTTGTCAGACCCGTCGATCCTCCGGCTCGAAAATAACGGCAGTTCTGACCAAGACCTCTTCAAACACTGGAGGGTCTGACTCAGGACACAAAATGTATAATTGATGAGGCAGGGAAAAGGACGAAAGGTGACGAACACCGTTTCAGGACGGTCGAGGACGAGCAGTAACGAGCCTGAACGGCCCTGGAGCGATGAATGTATTCAACAGGCACCAAAGGCTGCGGCCATAAAAAAAAGCTGCACTTTACCAGAGAAAAGGACATTCAGAGAATCTACAGGATCATAAACTTTTTTACGTTTAAGGTGCTTCTTATAACAAACCAATACCAATGTTTTTTTTGTTTTTTTTCTCTAGACCCACTTAGAGACTACCGTATTTTCTGTTGTATAGGTTGCACCTGTGTATAGGTCGCATTGTCCAATTTTNTAAAGAACATGTTGCAAACAAGTCAGTTTACAGATCGATACAGAGATTAGTCGTTAATGAGTGTGGGGTGGATTATTGTCCATCGTAGAGGAGTGAAGAGGGGACTTGGAAGTGCCTGACGGCCAATTCAACTTGTGGATAGCTTTGAACAATAAGTGAGGTACCAACTTTCATTTTGGTGTGCGGCTGCGTCTTGGTGTAAAAAAAGGTCACTATTGAAAATTGGGTTGTCAAAATCCAAGATGGCTGCCCCC
This sequence comes from Garcialebias charrua, assembly GCA_038048925.1. Lineage (NCBI taxonomy): Eukaryota > Metazoa > Chordata > Actinopteri > Cyprinodontiformes > Rivulidae > Garcialebias > Garcialebias charrua. The sequence continues at coordinate 20,694 of JBBPBX010020685.1, read as the reverse complement.
ATGTGCAGCTAAAGCTTGTGACTGATTCAGCACTTTTTTTGTTTCCTTTCTTGTGTTATTACTAGGGCTGGAAGATATGGCCACAACTTTTATCACAATTTTTCTTAATTTTGGTCTTAATGATATTAATTCAACCTTTATTTATACAGGTTAATCCCATTGAGCCTCGGGGACTCATTTACAAACCGGATTCCAAGAAAGTTGGGACACTAAACAAATAGTGAATAAAAACTGAATGCAATGATGTGGAGGTGCCAACATCTAATATTTTATTCAGAATAGAACACAAATCACAGATCAAAAGTTTAAACTGAGATAATGTATATTTTTAAGGGAAAAATATGTTGTTTCAAAATTTCATGGCATCAACAAATCCCAAAATAGTTGGGACAAGTCCATTTTTACCACTGTGTGACATCCCCCCTTCTTCACACACAGAGGAAACTGGTCGCCATTTTGTGTCAGCTCTCCTTAAAGCGGAACGAGACGCCCACTAAAGGGTTGGAGGGTGAAGTGTTTTCAGTGTAAAATGCTGCTCTGTTGCTGTTCATTTCTTAAGTGAGAATACTGGAAACTGTTGAGTTAACAACATATTCTTTTGTTTAAAACATATGGCTAAAACTACATTTGATATATTTTGCACTGTTTGGCACTACAAGAAAGAAACGGGTAGTCCTCGACTTACGACGGAGATCCGTTCCTACGCTGCGTCGTAACTCGAATTTCAACGTAAGTCTGAACATAAGTAAATACTTCACCATATACGTACAGTACTGTATTTTACCGAGCACTTAGCCTATCCTAACACAGTACCCTACATAATTATCAAAAAACACATACATTTCAGAGCCATAATGAAGGGGGAAAAGAGTCAATTTCCTACTCTGGAATGCTGGTGAAGCCATTTTCTCCGTTTCTCCCTCCCTCCTCCAGATTCTCCATTCGTTTACATCGTAAAACTGCCGTCCATAAAACAACTACTTTTCCACAGCTGCTGCCTGTCCAACTTGCACCAACAAGTTTTGTTTTGTTTTTTGAATGTCCAGAGGATCAGACTTAGCTTTTTTAGAGAGTACAGGCAGCAGTATTTCTCCGCCGCTACGTTTAGAATGTGAAACCGGAAACTGCGTAACTCGGCTTTTNATAGATAGATAGATAGATAGATAGATAGATAGATAGATAGATAGATAGATAGATAGATAGATAGATAGATAGATAGATAGATAGATAGATAGATAGATAGATAGATAGATAGATAGATAGATAGATAGATAGATAGATAGATAGATAGATAGATAGATAGATAGATAGATAGATAGATAGACAGACAGACAGACAGACAGACAGACAGACAGACAGACAGACAGACAGACAGACAGACAGACAGACAGACAGACAGACAGACAGACAGACAGACAGACAGACAGACAGACAGACAGATAGATAGATAGATAGATAGATAGATAGATAGATAGATAGATAGATAGATAGATAGATAGATAGATAGATAGATAGATAGATAGATAGATAGATAGATAGATAGATAGATAGATAGATAGATAGATAGATAGATAGATAGATAGATAGATAGATAGATAGATAGATAGATAGATAATAGATAGAAGATAGATAGATAGATAGATAGATAGATATATAGATAGATAGATAGATAGATAGATAGATAGATAGATAGATAGATAGATAGATAGATAGATAGATAGATAGATAGATAGATAGATAGATAGATAGATAGATAGATAGATAGATAGATAGATAGATAGATAGATATATATATATATATATATATATATTTATTTATTTTTTTATTTATTTATTTATTTTTAATGGAGATGCGTGTCGTAACCACGAAACGTCGTAACTCGAGACCGTCGTAAGTTGAGGACTACCTGTACTTGATTTGTTAATTATTAAAAACTCTCTGGACCTAATAATATAATTTTCTTAATTGAGATTATTTTATGGTGTAGCAGTTTTCAAAATAAATGATGGTAAAAGGACACACTATGCTTTTTTTTCCCATTCCTATTGCAAGATTTATACCAAAAACATATCGTGATATATATTGTTACCGCCACCTATCACAATAATTATCATGATATGAATTTTGTGCCATATCGCACATCGACATCCCTAATGCCGATATGGTAAAATAATTTGGCTGATAATCGATACCAATACCAATGTATTTTTTTTCTTTCTCTAGACCCACTTAGAGACTAGATAGCTTTCTCTGCTGTGGAATTAAAATACTCCCTTATTCTGCATGGTCTTTGTCAACTTGGCCTGCTACCAACTACAGATCCCAAAAAGGGGTCTGAATATGATGTAACACTATATAAATAACATAGCGTATATTTTTAAAAAGTGCCTTTTATATTGGTGAATTGTTTTTGATGAAATCCGATATTTAACTTTATTGCTAATGTCGGCCGATACCATGTTAATAATATTGTGCATCCCTAGTAGTTGTTGTTAAAACGATGGCTACACCCTTTGTTTGTTTTAAAGGTTTTTACATGTAAAAGCATGAAACGTTAAAGTTTTTAAGGTGCTTCTTATGGTATTAAAAATGTTTAGTGGCACTATTGTTTCCTATTATTAGTTAAACCATGTTTCCATAGCGATGATATTGACAAACTGTGCGATGACAAACAGAAAGGAAGTAGACCCTCACTCCAACGGGGAGGATGTGACACTTAAACGGTCCATCGGACCAATATTGAATCTTTTCTCCCTCGAAAAGTTTAAGAGCTACTGCTCGAGAGAATCGGGCCCAAACTGAATTATTGCCAAACACTTCCTGTCATAAATGTAAATATTCTTGCAGGATCGAGGCGAGTTTGAAAGCCTGGGTTTTCCCAACAAGTTTTCACTCAATTTTATTTTTATTTTTCTTAAACTGAAGCTGGGTGTTGGCTGTCTGAAATCAAAACCGCGTCCATAACGACTTAGAAAATTCAGCTAGTCAGCTTCACAGCAAACCTGCAGGGGATTTCAATCATTCTTCCCACCTTCGCAACATTAAAAGCTGCTGTCTACACTTTTTATCTGCAGGTTGTTAGCTGTGGCTACCCAACAGAGCTGCTGTATAACGATCAGCAAAATGGCAGCGCATGAGAAGTGAAGTCGGTGTGAAGCTTCCGCTGCTGTGACAAATCATGGTGGACTGAAACGGCTCATTATTTATGCCTCTTTATCTCTGGCCTGACTGTTTTCATTACTTATGCTCTTTTCTCCATTATCATAAGTGGCTTATTTTTCTTCAGTCGGCTGTTAGCGTTAGCATTGAGTAACAGGTGCGCAGTGGGTGCAGTAGCTTTTATGCTCCAGGGTTGTAAGCAGCTCTATACTGAGACAATCAGTCAGTATTTACTCTAAAGGCTTCAAGCTGTGCCACATCACAGCAGGTTGTGGTGATGGAGATACCCTGAGCTGCTATGGGTTCTTTTTAAGTGGAGTTTATTTTTAGATCTTGCTTCTTATATTGAGAAGAATGCTGTTGCATATTGAACCAGAACTTTTTTTTTTTCTCAATGATCCTCTCTTGAGTTGTTGTCTGGTTGACACATGTTTTATTTTCAGTGGTTTAAACCAAACCAGGACAGCTGATGGACGAATCGTACAGCTGATTTTTGGTTTTGGCTCATAACAGTTTATTGTTCATCCACTTTAGGATAATCTAGATATAGATAAAAACAATCAACTTTTAAAAAATGGTGATAGAATGTTGGACAAAAGCTTCCACCTGGTAGATGATTGACCATAGCTACAGCTATTACTTCTACAGTATATAGGTTATCACCCACCACCATGAGAGGAGGACGATAATGTAATTACTGTATGTCTGTTGATCTATTTTATAGTAAAGTATCTCAAAAACCATTGGATGTATTATAATTAACTTTTCAAAGTAATTATAGACCATAAATCTACAACTGATAACCTTTTTGTAATCGATTCAAGATGACGACTACCACTGCTCAACATTTGGCTAACAAAAATAAATACATGTAAGTTTAAAATGGCTAAAACTTACTGTATTTTTTGCTGTATAAGTCACGCCTTTTTACATATATTAGCATGCCCTGTGACTTATATTCCAAAGCAACTAATATGTTTTATTCCCCATATTTATAACCCACATTTTGGCTGAGACCTGACAATTTCATTCATTCTGACATGGAAAATAGTGAACACTACCATTTTCAGCCACTAGAGGGTCCTCAAGTAATATGGCAAGCCAAGTGTCTCATTAATAGTAAAAGTGGCTATTAATGAGACACTTGGCTTGCCATACAAAGCCACCGTCATCTTGCTCTTGAATTCCTGGAGCAAACGTCAAATCAGCTGCATTTCGCTGTGTCGCCCATGCGAAATGCAGCTGATTTGACCACTGAAGTGCATTTATTAAGGAAAAGTTCAACTGAGACACACCTTTACCATAATGTCGAGCAAACAAATAATTGTCTTTAGGTGGTTCTTGTTAAATTTTGAAGAAATGCACAGTGAGTCCTCCCTCTGCGTGCTCCCGTAGCCGTGAATCGGCTTTTGAAATGCAGCTAATTTTACTGTTATGGTGCATTTATTAAATTTTATTAAAATTCAACTGAGACACACATGTGCTGATAAATGCTGATAAAACAAAAGGGATGTTTTTTTCAAATAGGAAGGCGGTTCCAGCAGATCCTCCTCTGATTTTATCTTCAAATGGTGTCCCTATTGAGTTTGTTGATTCCTATAAATATCTGGGTATCCTGATCGATTCACATCTCTCTTTTAAACTCCACGTGGAAAACCTAGTGAAGAAATTGAAAGTTAAACTGGGTTTCTTTTTCAGAAACAGATCATGTCTAACACTGAATGTTAGGAAACGCCTTGTATCTGTGACTTTCCTTCCCTCCATTGATTACGGTGACATTCTCTACATGAATGCTCCTACAAGCACCCTGCGGATGTTGGATGTTGTCTATCATGGTGCACTAAGATTCATAACTGGTTGTGATTATCGTACCCACCACTGCACCCTGTATTCACTGGTTAACTGGACATCATTAACCTCACGCAGACTCTTCCACTGGTACATTTTCATCTTTAAATCACTTCTTGGTCTGCTGCCCTCATACATCTCCTCCTACATGTCTTTGCGTGAGTGCAGCTACAGCGTGCGCTCTCAGGACATGATTACCTGCAGTGTTCCGTCAGTGAGGACTGAACTTGGAAAAAGGGCCTTCTCCTACTCTGCTCCTGCTTCATGGAATATCTTACAAAAAGATCTGAAGCTCTCGACCTTGACTTCTCTAAATGGTTTTCAGAATCTGTTGGAATCCTGGCAAAAACCAATGCAGATTTGTTCCTGTCTTTGATTTTATACGTCTACCTTATAATGTTTTGCTAGTTTTTTGATACTTTGTTAAAAAAAAAAAAAAAAAAAAATTTTTTTGTTTTTTTCTCTCTTTTGTTTTCTATTGTTTATTGTTTGTTTGTTTATTGTTTAATGAAATTCTATCACTGCTGTTCATTGTTCTTTAGTTTTAGCAGGTCGCTTTCGTAAATGAGCCCATGAGGTTCAAAAGATTTACCTGACTAAATAAAGGTTGAATGAATGAAAAATGTGTTTATGGAAACTACATGAAATGTGTTTATGGCAACTACATAACATGTGTTTATGGCAACTACATGAATTGTGTTTATGGCAACTACATGAAACGTGCTATGGCAACTACTTGAAATGTGTTCAAGGCAACTACTACTCTGTTATGGCAATTACATGAAATGTGTTAATAGCAACTCCATGAAATGTGGTCATGGCAACTACATGAAATGTGTTTATGGCAACTACATAAAATGTGTTTATGGCAACTGCATTAAATGTGTTTATGGCAACTACATGAAATGTGTTTATGGCAAATACATGAAATATGTTTATGGCAACTACATGAAATGTGTTTATGGCAACTACATGAAACGTGTTTATGGCAACTACATGAAATGTGTTTATGGCAACTACATGAAATGTGTTATGGCAACTACATGAAATGTGTTCATGGCAACTACATGAACTCTGTTATGGCAACTACATGAAATGTGTTTATGGCAACTACATGAAATGTGTTTAATGCAACTACAGGAAATGTGTTTATGGCAACTACATAAAACGTGATTATGGCAACTACACAAAATGTTCTGATGCATGCTCAGAAATCCAGGTAGAAAAATCTAAAAAATCTAAGTCTGGTCCTTTGGACATTCAAAAAATAAAAGTTGTCCAAAGGACCAGACTTAGCTTTTTTAGATACACAAAATGTGTTTATGGCAACTACATAAAATATGTTTATGGCATCTAAATGGAATTTGTTTATGAAATCAACATAAAATGTGTTTATGGTAACTACATGAAATGTGTTTATGGCAACTACATGAAATGTGTTTATGGCAACAACATGAAATGTGTTAATGGCAAGTATATGAAATGTGCTTATGGCAACTACATAAAATGTGTTTATGGAACCTACAATAAATGTGTTTATGGCAACTACATGAAATTTGTTCATGGCAACTACATGAAATGTGTTTATGGCAACAACATGAAATGTGTTTATGGTACCTACATTAAATTTGTTTATGGAAACTATATGAAATGTGTTTATGGCAACTACATAACATGTGTTTATGGCAACTACATGAATTGTGTTTATGGCAACTACATGAAACGTGCTATGGCAACTACTTGAAATGTGTTCAAGGCAACTACTACTCTGTTATGGCAATTACATGAAATGTGTTAATAGCAACTCCATGAAATGTGGTCATGGCAACTACATGAAATGTGTTTATGGCAACTACATAAAATGTGTTTATGGCAACTGCATTAAATGTGTTTATGGCAACTACATGAAATGTGTTTATGGCAAATACATGAAATATGTTTATGGCAACTACATGAAATGTGTTTATGGCAACTACATGAAACGTGTTTATGGCAACTACATGAAATGTGTTTATGGCAACTACATGAAATGTGTTATGGCAACTACATGAAATGTGTTCATGGCAACTACATGAACTCTGTTATGGCAACTACATGAAATGTGTTTATGGCAACTACATGAAATGTGTTTATTGCAACTACAGGAAATGTGTTTATGGCAACTACATAAAACGTGTTTATGGCAACTACACAAAATGTTCTGATGCATGCTCAATAATCCAGGTAGAAAAATCTAAAAAATCTAAGTCTGGTCCTTTGGACATTCAAAAAATAAAAGTTGTCCAGAGGACCAGACTTAGCTTTTTTAGATACACAAAATGTGTTTATGGCAACTACATAAAATATGTTTATGGCATCTAAATGGAATTTGTTTATGACATCTACATAAAATGTGTTTATGGTAACTACATGAAATGTGTTTATGAACAACTACATGAAATGTGTTTATGGCAACAACATGAAATGTGTTAATGGCAACTATATGAAATGTGCTTATGGCAACTACATAAAATGTGTTTATGGCAACTACATGAAATGTGTATATGACAACTACATAAAACGTGTTTATGGCAACTACATGAAATGTCTTTATTGCAAATGCATGAAACGTGTTTATGGCAACTACATGAAATGTGTTTATTGCAACTACATGAATGTGTTTATGGCAACTACATAAAATGTGTTTAGGGCAACTACATGAAATGTGTTTATGGCAACTACATGAAACGTGTTTATGGTACCTACATTAAATGTGTTTATGGAAACTACATGACATTTTTTTATGGCAACTACATGAAATGTGTTTATGGCAACAACATGAAATGTGTTTATGGTACCTATATTAAATGTGTTTTTGGAAACTACATGAAATGTGTTTATGGCAACTACATAAAATGTGTTTATGGCAACTACATGAATTGTGTTTATGGCAACTACATGACATGTGTTATGGCAATAACTTAAAATGTGTTCAAGGCAACTACATGAACTCTGTTATGGCAACTACATGACATGTGTTAATGGCAACTCCATAAAATGTGTTCCTGGCAACTCCATGAAATGTGTTCATGGCAACTACATAAAATGTGTTTATGGCAACTTCATGAAATGTGTTTATGGCAACTACATGAAATGCTTTTATGGCAACTACATGAAATGTGTTATGGCAACTACATGAAATGTGTTCATGGCTACTACATGAACTCTGTTATGGCAACTACATGAAATGTGTTTATGGCAACTACATGAAACCTGTTTATGGCAACTACATGAAATGTGTTTATGGCAACTACATGAAATGTGTTTATGGCAACTACATGAAATGTGGGGCAGAGATGGTGTAAAGCAGTGTTTCCCAGACTACGGCCCGCGGGCCACATCCGGCCCGCCCCCACATTTGGTCCGGCCCCCAGAACAATAGTAAAAAAAAATATATATATATATTTTTTTTTTTACAAATGAATACATGTACAGTACTGTACGGTCACCAAGTACTTAGCCTATCCTAACACAGTTTTTAAAGATGAAGGAGTAAGTTGAATTGTCTCCCTTTCACATAAAGGGAGCTAGCTGGGGTGGGAGGAGTGACGATATTCCAATGCGCAGCAACGCTTTCCTCAGCCCTCCTCATCTTGTATTCTCACAGACATAGTCTTGCGAGTTTTGGGTGCGGTGACACAGCGCTCTCACGAGACTTTAGGACAGCAGTGGAGCTGTCGGTGCACAGTAAACATGGATGGAAAACTAGCAAACAAGCAAACAAAAACGTATTATTTTCACACAGAGTGGGAGGAGGAGTATTTTTTTGTTTATTCTAATTCAAAGTCTATTTGCCTCATCTGTAATTCGAGCATCACCTGGCGTGGATGGAGAGTTCTGGAGTCTGCTCTCAGAAGAAAAGTATCCTTACATCCGAAGATGTGCTTTGAACTTAACAGCACTTTTTGGATCTACCTACCTGTGTGAGTCTGCTTTTTCACACATGAAAATCATCAAGTCCAAAAACAGATCCACAATGACTGATGATCATCTGGAGACCTGCCTGCGCCTCCCAACCACCTCATACTGCCCCGCGCCTCCTCCTCTCAGTGTCAGAAGTGCCACTAAGGTAGAGACACATTTATTTTATACAGCTTGCACCAGATGACACCATCCTGCTGCACAGAGCAGCTGCCTAGTTTTGATATTTAGGTTTTATTGAGGTTTGAAATAGTTGTTGGAGATTTGTAAATCTGCACCTTTGTAAGTCACTTTTTGTAAATAGTTAGTGTAAATGAGGGAGTTTTATATTGTTCAGTTCATTGTTTATTCGTTTCTTTAAAAAATATGGTGTGCTTTTCAAATATTGCGTCATTTTACTTTGATAAAATACTTTAATTAAATAAAACTAGCAACACATTACGTTCTGTTTTATTTACTTTAAAGAAGTGAGGAGTAGGGAGATGAAAAATTTTGTTTTTTGATACTGAGACTGGACGAGTAGCTCTCGGCAAACTGCCGACTTCAAAAGTAACTCTTGGTTCAAAAAAGGTTGTGCACCCCTGATTTAGGCACTCCTGCAATCGTCACACTTTTTCCTGTTAAAAACTGACTCCAGCCCCCCACCAGAGAAGGGAAAAGTTATGTGGCCCTCACAGGAAAAAGTTTGGGGACCACTGGTGTAGAGGCAGTGCAGCCAGCTCAGGACTGGAAAGTCCCGGGTTCGATCCCCGGTCACTGCATACCTCGTTGTGTCCCTGGGTAATACACTTAACCCTGAGTTTCTCCCGGTATGACTGGTAGCGCATTGCATGGCAGGCTTCCGCTACCAGTGTATGAATGTGTGTATAAATGGGTGGATGGCTGGCACTGTGAAGCGCTTTTGGGTCCCTCATAGGGGGCTTGAAAGCGCTATATAAGTAAGCTCCATTTACCATATTATGGCAACTACATGAAATGTGTTCATGGCAACTACGTGAAATGTGTTTATGGCAACTACATAAAATGTGTTTAAGGCAACTCCATGAAATGTGTTAATGCCAACTACATGAAATGTGTTTATGACAACTACATAAAATGTAGTTGTCATAAACACATTTCATGTAGTTGGCATTAACACATTTCATGGAGTTGCCTTAAACACATTTTATGTAGTTGCCATAAACACATTTCACGTAGTTGCCATGAACACATTTCATGTAGTTGCCATAATATGGTAAATGGAGCTTACTTATATAGCGCTTTCAAGCCCCCTATGAGGGACCCAAAAGCGTTTCACAGTGCCAGCCATCCACCCATTTATACACACATTCATACACTGGTAGCGGAAGCCTGCCATGCAATGCGCTACCAGTCATACCGGGAGAAACTCAGGGTTAAGTGTATTACCCAGGGACACAACGAGGTATGCAGTGACCGGGGATCGAACCCGGGACTTTCCAGTCCTGAGCTGGCTGCACTGCCTCTACACCAGTGTTCCCCAAACTTTTTCCTGTGAGGGCCACATAACTTTTCCCTTCTCTGGTGGGGGGCTGGAGTCAGTTTTTAACAGGAAAAAGTGTGACGATTGCAGGAGTGCCTAAATCAGGGGTGCACAACCCTTTTTGAACCAAGAGTTACTTTTGAAGTCGGCAGTTTGCCGAGAGCTACTCGTCCAGTCTCAGTATCAAAAAACAAAATTTTTCATCTCCCTACTCCTCACTTCTTTAAAGTAAATAAAACAGAACGTAATGTGTTGCTAGTTTTATTTAATTAAAGTATTTTATCAAAGTAAAATGACGCAATATTTGAAAAGCACACCATATTTTTTAAAGAAACGAATAAACAATGAACTGAACAATATAAAACTCCCTCATTTACACTAACTATTTACAAAAAGTGACTTACAAAGGTGCAGATTTACAAATCTCCAACAACTATTTCAAACCTCAATAAAACCTAAATATCAAAACTAGGCAGCTGCTCTGTGCAGCAGGATGGTGTCATCTGGTGCAAGCTGTATAAAATAAATGTGTCTCTACCTTAGTGGCACTTCTGACACTGAGAGGAGGAGGCGCGGGGCAGTATGAGGTGGTTGGGAGGCGCAGGCAGGTCTCCAGATGATCATCAGTCATTGTGGATCTGTTTTTGGACTTGATGATTTTCATGTGTGAAAAAGCAGACTCACACAGGTAGGTAGATCCAAAAAGTGCTGTTAAGTTCAAAGCACATCTTCGGATGTAAGGATACTTTTCTTCTGAGAGCAGACTCCAGAACTCTCCATCCACGCCAGGTGATGCTCGAATTACAGATGAGGCAAATAGACTTTGAATTAGAATAAACAAAAAAATACTCCTCCTCCCACTCTGTGTGAAAATAATACGTTTTTGTTTGCTTGTTTGCTAGTTTTCCATCCATGTTTACTGTGCACCGACAGCTCCACTGCTGTCCTAAAGTCTCGTGAGAGCGCTGTGTCACCGCACCCAAAACTCGCAAGACTATGTCTGTGAGAATACAAGATGAGGAGGGCTGAGGAAAGCGTTGCTGCGCATTGGAATATCGTCACTCCTCCCACCCCAGCTAGCTCCCTTTATGTGAAAGGGAGACAATTCAACTTACTCCTTCATCTTTAAAAACTGTGTTAGGATAGGCTAAGTACTTGGTGACCGTACAGTACTGTACATGTATTCATTTGTAAAAAAAAAAATATATATATATATTTTTTTTTACTATTGTTCTGGGGGCCGGACCAAATGTGGGGGCGGGCCGGATGTGGCCCGCGGGCCGTAGTCTGGGAAACACTGCTTTACACCATCTCTGCCCCACATTTCATGTAGTTGCCATAAACACATTTCATGTAGTTGCCATAAACACATTTCATGTAGTTGCCATAAACAGGTTTCATGTAGTTGCCATAAACACATTTCATGTAGTTGCCATAACAGAGTTCATGTAGTAGCCATGAACACATTTCATGTAGTTGCCATAACACATTTCATGTAGTTGCCATAAAAGCATTTCATGTAGTTGCCATAAACACATTTCATGAAGTTGCCATAAACACATTTTATGTAGTTGCCATGAACACATTTCATGGAGTTGCCAGGAACACATTTTATGGAGTTGCCATTAACACATGTCATGTAGTTGCCATAACAGAGTTCATGTAGTTGCCTTGAACACATTTTAAGTTATTGCCATAACACATTTCATGTAGTTGCCATAAACACAATTCATGTAGTTGCCATAAACACATGTTATGTAGTTGCCATAAACACATTTCATGTAGTTTCCATAAACACATTTAATATAGGTACCATAAACACATTTCATGTTGTTGCCATAAACACATTTCATGTAGTTGCCATAAAAATGTCATGTAGTTTCCATAAACACATTTAATGTAGGTACCATAAACACGTTTCATGTAGTTGCCATAAACACATTTCATGAAGTTGCCCTAAACACATTTTATGTAGTTGCCATAAACACATTTCATGTAGTTGCAATAAACACATTTCATGTAGTTGCCATAAACACGTTTCATGCATTTGCAATAAAGACATTTCATGTAGTTGCCATAAACACGTTTTATGTAGTTGTCATATACACATTTCATGTAGTTGCCATAAACACATTTTATGTAGTTGCCATAAGCACATTTCATATAGTTGCCATTAACACATTTCATGTTGTTGCCATAAACACATTTCATGTAGTTGTCATAAACACATTTCATGTAGTTACCATAAACACATTTTATGTAGATGTCATAAACAAATTCCATTTAGATGCCATAAACATATTTTATGTAGTTGCCATAAACACATTTTGTGTATCTAAAAAAGCTAAGTCTGGTCCTCTGGACAACTTTTATTTTTTGAATGTCCAAAGGACCAGACTTAGATTTTTTAGATTTTTCTACCTGGATTATTGAGCATGCATCAGAACATTTTGTGTAGTTGCCATAAACACGTTTTATGTAGTTGCCATAAACACATTTCCTGTAGTTGCAATAAACACATTTCATGTAGTTGCCATAAACACATTTCATGTAGTTGCCATAACAGAGTTCATGTAGTTGCCATGAACACATTTCATGTAGTTGCCATAACACATTTCATGTAGTTGCCATAAACACATTTCATGTAGTTGCCATAAACACGTTTCATGTAGTTGCCATAAACACATTTCATGTAGTTGCCATAAACATATTCCATGTATTTGCCATAAACACATTTCATGTAGTTGCCATAAACACATTTAATGCAGTTGCCATAAACACATTTTATGTAGTTGCCATAAACACATTTCATGTAGTTGCCATGACCACATTTCATGGAGTTGCTATTAACACATTTCATGTAATTGCCATAACAGAGTAGTAGTTGCCTTGAACACATTTCAAGTAGTTGCCATAGCACGTTTCATGTAGTTGCCATAAACACAATTCATGTAGTTGCCATAAACACATGTTATGTAGTTGCCATAAACACATTTCATATAGTTTCCATAAACAAATTTAATGTAGGTACCATAAACACATTTCATGTTGTTGCCATAAACACATTTCATGTAGTTGCCATGAACAAATTTCATGTAGTTGCCATAAACACATTTATTGTAGGTTCCATAAACACATTTTATGTAGTTGCCATAAGCACATTTCATATACTTGCCATTAACACATTTCATGTTGTTGCCATAAACACATTTCATGTAGTTGCCATAAACACATTTCATGTAGTTACCATAAACACATTTTATGTTGATTTCATAAACAAATTCCATTTAGATGCCATAAACATATTTTATGTAGTTGCCATAAACACATTTTGTGTATCTAAAAAAGCTAAGTCTGGTCCTTTGGACAACTTTTATTTTTTGAATGTCCAAAGGACCAGACTTAGATTTTTTAGATTTTTCTACCTGGATTTCTGAGCATGCATCAGAACATTTTGTGTAGTTGCCATAATCACGTTTTATGTAGTTGCCATAAACACATTTCCTGTAGTTGCATTAAACACATTTCATGTAGTTGCCATAAACACATTTCATGTAGTTGCCATAACAGAGTTCATGTAGTTGCCATGAACACATTTCATGTAGTTGCCATAACACATTTCATGTAGTTGCCATAAACACATTTCATGTAGTTGCCATAAACACGTTTCATGTAGTTGCCATAAACACATTTCATGTAGTTGCCATAAACATATTTCATGTATTTGCCATAAACACATTTCATGTAGTTGCCATAAACACATTTAATGCAGTTGCCATAAACACATTTTATGTAGTTGCCATAAACACATTTCATGTAGTTGCCATGACCACATTTCATGGAGTTGCTATTAACACATTTCATGTAATTGCCATAACAGAGTAGTAGTTGCCTTGAACACATTTCAAGTAGTTGCCATAGCACGTTTCATGTAGTTGCCATAAACACAATTCATGTAGTTGCCATAAACACATGTTATGTAGTTGCCATAAACACATTTCATGTAGTTTCCATAAACACATTTTTCATTCATTCAACCTTTATTTAGTCAGGTAAATCTTTTGAACCTCATGGGCTCATTTACGAAAGCGACCTGCTAAAACTAAAGAACAATGAACAGCAGTGATAGAATTTCATTAAACAATAAACAAACAAACAATAAACAATAGAAAACAAAAAGAGAGAAAAAAACAAAAGATTTTTTTTTTTCTTTTTTTAACAAAGTATCAAAAAACTAGCAAAACATTATAAGGTAGACGTATAAAATCAAAGACAGGAACAAATCTGCATTGGTTTTTGCCAGGATTCCAACAGATTCTGAAAACCATTTAGAGAAGTCAAGGTCGAGAGCTTCAGATCTTTTTGTAAGATATTCCATGAAGCAGGAGCAGAGTAGGAGAAGGCCCTTTTTCCAAGTTCAGTCCTCACTGACGGAACACTGCAGGTAATCATGTCCTGAGAGCGCACGCTGTAGCTGCACTCACGCAAAGACATGTAGGAGGAGATGTATGAGGGCAGCAGACCAAGAAGTGATTTAAAGATGAAAATGTACCAGTGGAAGAGTCTGCGTGAGGTTAATGATGTCCAATTAACCAGTGAATACAGGGTGCAGTGGTGGGTACGATAATCACAACCAGTTATGAATCTTAGTGCACCATGATAGACCACATCCAACATCCGCAGGGTGCTTGTAGGAGCATTCATGTAGAGAATGTCACCGTAATCAATGGAGGGAAGGAAAGTCACGGATACCTACATTTAATGTAGGTACCATAAACACATTTCATGTTGTTGCCATAAACACATTTCATGTAGTTGCCATGAACAAATTTCATGTAGTTGCCATAAACACATTTATTGTAGGTTCCATAAACACATTTTATGTAGTTGCCATAAGCACATTTCATATACTTGCCATTAACACATTTCATGTTGTTGCCATAAACACATTTCATGTAGTTGCCATAAACACATTTCATGTAGTTACCATAAACACATTTTATGTTGATTTCATAAACAAATTCCATTTAGATGCCATAAACATATTTTATGTAGTTGCCATAAACACATTTTGTGTATCTAAAAAAGCTAAGTCTGGTCCTTTGGACAACTTTTATTTTTTGAATGTCCAGAGGACCAGACTTAGCTTTTTTAGATTTTTCTACCTGGATTATTGAGCATGCATCAGAACATTTTGTGTAGTTGCCATAAACACGTTTTATGTAGTTGCCATAAACACATTTCATGTAGTTGTAATAAACACATTTCATGTAGTTGCCATAAACACATTTCATGTAGTTGCCATAACAGAGTTCATGTAGTTGCCATGAACACATTTCATGTATTTGCCATAACACATTTCATGTAGTTGCCATAAACACTTTTTTTTCCCACTCCAATATATATATATATATATATTTTTTTTTCTAAGAGAAAGAAAGAAAAGAGAAAGTAAGGTAACAAATCAACAATTATCAACCAAAAGAGCACAAGGCAAACACACCCAACCTCAGTCCACAATCCTGCAAAGCACATGACAGAACACAACAATGGAACATACATGCATAAAGACTAATAATATTCATGAGCTTGCAGTAGAATTCTATAAATACACATACCCATATCTACAATATATATATACAGTAGTATACATACATATACTTTTATATTCATTTATATACCCATCTACATATCTACAATATATATATATACAGTAGTATACATACATATACTTTTATATTCATTTATATACCCATCTACATATCTGCATATATATATATATATACATCCCTGCATCCATTTGTGTGTGGTTGTGAGCATGCATAAGTGTATAAGGTTCCTCCAATAGAACATTTAGTAGCGACTGTGAAGCATCAGAGATCCGTCCCCCCAAAGCCCGAGGCAGACGAAGGAGCGATCAAAGCCCAAGACCCCAGGAAGGACCCCGAGCCCAGAGTCCCCAGGACTGCCCGAACAGGACGAGCCACTAGCCCACTCCCCAGATCCTACCAAGGGGAAGAACTGGACGAACCCCTACCAGCGACCACATACAATGACCCCCCGGTGTCGCCCGCGACAAATTCACAGGCCCCCGCCGGAGCCCGCCGCGCCGACGTAGCCCCAGGGCCGGTCACCGAGGCTCGGGCACCGGGGACGCCCACCCCTCGGGCCCAGACCCGACCGGACCAGAGGGCACGAGCCCCACCAGGCAGCCACCAGGCCGAGCCGACAAACGCCCAAGCGCCCAACCCCAGATAGTGAGGGCCCCAAGCACGCCCGCAGGCAAGGGAACACCTACCAGGGGGGGCCATGTGGCAGGAGCGCGACACTGAGTAGCCTCGGAAGTATCAGAGAGGGGGTAGTCCAAAACCCAGCCTGACACTTAAACATTCATACACAGATATACTCATTCAGACCCACCCTCATCCTCACCCTCAGTCACACAAGACAAACAATAACGACATGTTCCATTCATAATCCCGATGCACACTCTATACCCCCTAGGTCCAAGACATGTACCTGCTCCCTGCATGGGGCAGCCCACATCCAAACCCAGGAGGTAGGCCCATTCATTCTGGGGTGGAGAGTAGCAGATATCCAAGATCCGGCCCATCCCGCGCCCTGCCGACAGGACAGGACACTCGAGTCCAAGCAGCCCCAGGGGGAGCGCACTGCCAGCCCCGCCCACGGCGAATCCGCAGGCCCCGAACCCCCCCACACCCCAGCACAACCCCTGACAGCCCATCCCCAGAATGTCCGCCAGGCAACCAGGGGGGGTAAGAGAAAAATAAATAAATAATATATATATATAAATAAATACATAAATAAATAAAATCGAAATTAACAAATCAAGACCCCGACACACACACCCCCGTCCCCAAATGTACTGTTGGTGAGTGTTGTTCTAAAGTGTAATTAAAAGGGAAAGAGAAGGAGCAAAGGCTGGCATTATACCAGTTTCCCCTCCACTCCAACTCTAACCCAGGCCCTTATTGTCTAAATGCATAATGTTGAGTGAGCACAGGAATGGGGGCGAGAGTGATGTCATCCCGCCACCCATAACCATGTGCTCACTCCTTCCCTATATGTGACTTTTATGAAGATGTTTATGAATGAATGTCTAAAGTGTATATAAAATTGAGTCCCAGGTGCTCTGTACAACAGAGATGTAGAACCATTGCAGCACACCCGAGACTCAAATTCCCTACATGTATTAATTTAAGATGAAGAGGGCGGAGGTGCGTGGTGAGGGATGGGGAGAAAATATCTGCAGGAACAATGCTCCCACAGCGAGTCAGCTCCCCCGCTGACCCTGCGTACCCCCCCCCAGTTCGCCAAGGTCCACCCAAGGAGCGAGGTAGTGGAAACACCTTTAAACACATTTCATGTAGTTGCCATTAACACATTTCATGTAGTTGCCATAAACACATTCCATGTAGTTTCCATAAACACATTTCTTGTAGTTGCCATAAACACATTTCAAGTTGTTGCCATTAACACATTTCATGTAGTTGCCATGAACACATTTCATGTCGTTGCCATAAACACATTTTAAGTTGTTGCCATAAACACATTTCATGTAGTTGCCATAAACGCATTTCATGTAGTTGTCATAAACACATTTTATGTAGTTGTCATAAACACATTTCATGTAATTGGCATTAACACATTTCATGGAGTTGCCTTAAACACATTTTATGTAGTTGCCATAAACACATAAACCACTACCGGTGTATGAATGGGTGTATAAATGGGTGAATGACTGGTATTGTAAAGCGCTTTGGGGCTCCTCACAGGGGGCTAGAAAGCGCTATATAAATAAGCTCCATTTACCATTTACCATTACATTTCACGTAGTTGCCATGAACACATATCATGTAGTTGCCATAAACACATTTCATGTAGTTGCCATAACACATTTCATGTAGTTGCCATAAAGACATTTCATGTAGTTTCCATAAACACGTTTCATGTAGTTGCCATAAACACATTTCATGTAGTTGCCATAAACATATGTCATGTATTTGCCATAAACACATTTCATGTAGTTGCCATAAACACATTTCATGCAGTTGCCATAAACACATTTTATGTAGTTGCCATAAACACATTTCATGTAGTTGCCATGAACACATTTCATGGAGTTGCCATTAACACATTTCATGTAGTTGCCATAACAGAGGTTATGTAGTTGCCTTGAACACATTTCAAGTAGTTGCCATAACACATTTCATGTAGTTGCCATAAACACATTTCATGTAGTTGCCATAAACACATTTCATGTAGTTGCCATAAACACGTTTCATGTAGTTGCCTAAACACATTTTAAGTAGTTGTCATAAACACATTTCATGTAGTTGCCACAACATTTCATGTAGTTTCCATAAACACATTTAATGTAGGTACCATAAACACATTTCATGTTGTTGCCATAAACACATTTCATGTAGTTGCCATAAACACATTTCATGTAGTTGCCATTAACACATTTCATGTAGTTACCATAAACACATTTCATGTAGTTGCCATAAACACATTTTATGTAATTGCCATAAACACATTTTATGTAGTTGCCCTAAACACATTATATGTAGTTGCCCTAAACACATTTTATGTAGTTGCCATAAACACATTTCATGTAGTTGCCACAAACACATTTCATGTAGTTTCCATAAACACATTTAATGTAGGTACCATAAACACATTTCATGTAGTTGCCATAAACACATTTCATGTAGTTGCCATTAACACATTTCATGTAGTTGCCATAATTACATTACATGTAGTTTCCATAAACACATTTCTTGTAGTTGCCATAAACACGTTTCAAAATGTTGCAATTAACACATTTCATGTAGTTGCCATAAACAAATTTCATGTAGTTTCCATAAACACATTTCATGTAGTTGCCATAAACACATTTCATGTAGTTGCCATAACACATTTCATGTAGTTTCCATAAACACATTTAATGTAGGTACCATAAACACATTTCATGTAGTTGCCATAAACACATTTCATGTAGTTGCCATTAACACATTTCATGTAGTTGCCATAAACACATTCCATGTAGTTTCCATAAACACATTTCTTGTAGTTGCCATAAACACATTTCAAGTTGTTGCCATTAACACATTTCATGTAGTTGCCATAAACACATTTCATGTAGTTTCCATAAACACATTTCATGTAGTTGCCATAAACACATTTTAAGTTGTTGCCATAAACACATTTCATGTAGTTGCCATAAACACATTTCATGTAGTTGTCATAAACACATTTTATGTAGTTGTCATAAACACATTTCATGTAGTTGTCATAAACACATTTATGTAGTTGTCATAAACACATTTCATGTAGTTGTCATAAACACATTTCATGTAGTTGCCACAACATTTCATGTAGTTTCCATAAACACATTTCATGTTGTTGCCATAAACACATTTCATGTAGTTGCCATAAACACATTTCATGTAGTTGCCATTAACACATTTCATGTAGTTGCCATAAACACATTTCATGTAGTTGCCATAAACACATTTCATGTAGTCGCCGTAAACACATTTTATGTAATTGCCATAAACACATTTTATGTAGTTGCTCTAAACACATGTTATGTAGTTGCCCTAAACACATTTTATGTAGTTGCCATAAACACAATTCATGTAGTTGCCATAAACACATTTTATGTAGTTGCCATAAACACATTAACACATTTTATGTAGTTGCCATAAACACATTTCATGTAGTTGCCACAAACACATTTCATGTAGTTGCCATAAACATGTTTCATGTAGTTGCCATCCATAAACACATTTCATGTAGTTGCCATAAACATGTTTCATGTAGTTGCCATAAACACATTTCATGTAGTTGCCATGAACATGTTTCATGTATTTGCCATAAACACATTTCATGTAGTTGCCATAAACACATTTCATGCAGTTGCCATAAACACATTTTATGTAGTTGCCATAAACACATTTCATGTAGTTGCCATGAACACATTTCATGGAGTTGCCATTAACACATTTCATGTAGTTGCCATAACAGAGGTTATGTAGTTGCCTTGAACACATTTCAAGTAGTTGCCATAACACATTTCATGTAGTTGCCATAAACACATTTCATGTAGTTGCCATAAACACATTTAATGTAGTTGCCATAAACACGTTTCATGTAGTTGCCTAAACACATTTTAAGTAGTTGTCATAAACACATTTCA
>JBBPBX010020684.1:0-43115 GCA_038048925.1 Garcialebias charrua | reverse complement strand
GACCAGCTCTTGTTCTAGATGTTGTGGACCAACTGGTTTTAGATGTTGTGGACCAGCTGGTTTTAGATGTTGTGGACCAGCTTGTTCTAGATGTTGTGAACCAGCTGGTTCTGGATGCTGTGGACCAGCTGGTTCTGGATGCTGTGGACCAGCTAGTTTTAGATGTTGTGGACCAGCTGGTTCTAGATGTTGTGGACCAGCTGGTTCTAGATGTTGTGGACTAGCTGGTTCTAGATGCTGTGGACCAGCTGGTTCTGGATGCTGTGGACCAGCTTGTTCTAGATGTTGTGGACCAGCTGGTTCTAGATGCTGTGGACCAGCTGGTTCTAGATGTTGTGGACCAGCTGGTTCTAGATGCTTTGGACCAGCTGGTTCTGGATGCTCTGGACCAGCTGGTTCTAGATGTTGTGGACCAGCTGGTTTTAGATGTTGTGGACCAGCTGGTTCTAGATGTTGTGAACCAGTTGGTTTTAGATGTTGTGGACCAGCTGGTTCTGGATGCTGTGGACCAGTAGGTTTTAGATGTTGTGGACCAGCTGGTTCTGGATGCTGTGGACCAGCTGGTTTTAGATGTTGTGGACCAGCTGGTTCTAGATGTTGTGGACTAACTGGTTCTAGATCAGCTGACTGAACCAGCTGGTCCACAACATCTAGAACCAGCTGGTCCACAACATCTAGAACCAGCTGGTCCACAACATCTAAAACCAGCTGGTCCACAACATCTAAAACCAGCTGGTCCACAACATCTAAAACCAGCTGGTCCACAACATCTAAAACCAGCTGGTCCACAACATCTAGAACCAGCTGGTCCACAACATCTAGAACCAGCTGGTCCACAACATCTAGAACCAGCTGGTCCACAACATCTAGAACCAGCTGGTCCACAACATCTAGAACCAGCTGGTCCACAACATCTAGAACCAGCTGGTCCACAACATCTAGAACCAGCTGGTCCACAACATCTAAAACTAGCTGGTCCACAGCATCCAGAACCAGCTGGTCCACAGCATCCAGAACCAGCTGGTTCACAACATCTAGAACAAGCTGGTCCACAACATCTAAAACCAGCTGGTCCACAACATCTAAAACCAGTTGGTCCACAACATCTAGAACAAGCTGGTCCACAACTTCCAGAACCAGCTGGTCCACAAAATCTAAAACCAGCTGGTTCACAAAATCTAAAACCAGCTGGTTCACAAAATCTAAAACCAGCTGGTTCTGGAAGTTGTGGACCAGATGGTCCACAACATCCAGAACCAGTTGGTCCACAACATCTTAAAACCAGCTGGTCCACAACATATAGAACCAGCTGGTCCACAGCATCCAGAACCAGTTGGTTCACAACATCTAAAACCAGCTGGTCCACAACATCTAGAACCAGCTGGTCCACAACATCTAAAACCATCTGGTCCACAACATCTAGAACCAGCTGGTCCACAACTTCCAGAACCAGCTGGTTCACAAAATCTAAGACCAGCTGGTTCTGGAAGTTGTGGACCAGCTGGTCCACAACATCCAGAACCAGCTGGTTCACAAAATCTAAAGCCAGCTGGTCCACAACATCCAGAACCAGTTAGTCAACAACATCTTAAATCCAGCTGGTCCACAACATCTAAAACCAGCTGGTCCACAGCATCCAGAACCAGGTGGTCCACAACATCTAAAACCTACTGGTCCATAGCATCTAGAACCAGCTGGTCCACAACATCTAAAACCAACTGGTTCACAACATCTAAGACCAGCTGGTCCACAACATCTAAAACCAGCTTGTCCACAACATCTAGAACCAGCTGGTCCACAACATCTAAAACCAGCTGGTCCACAACATCTAGAACCAGCTGGTCTAGAGCATCCAGAACCAGCTGGTCCAAAGCATCTAGAACCAGCTGGTCCACAACATCTAGAACCAGCTGGTCCACAGCATCTAGAACCAGCTGGTCCACAACATCTAGAACAAGCTGGTCCACAGCATCCAGAACCAGCTGGTCCACAGCATCCAGAACCAGCTGGTTCACAACATCTAGAACAAGCTGGTCCACAACATCTAAAACCAGCTGGTCCACAACATCTAAAACCAGCTGGTCCACAACATCTAGAACAAGCTGGTCCACAACTTCCAGAACCAGCTGGTCCACAAAATCTAAAACCAGCTGGTTCACAAAATCTAAAACCAGCTGGTTCTGGAAGTTGTGGACCAGATGGTCCACAACATCCAGAACCAGTTGGTCCACAACATCTTAAAACCAGCTGGTCCACAACATATAGAACCAGCTGGTCCACAGCATCCAGAACCAGTTGGTTCACAACATCTAAAACCAGCTGGTCCACAACATCTAGAACCAGCTGGTCCACAACATCTAAAACCATCTGGTCCACAGCATCCAGAACCAGCTGGTCCAAAACATCTAGAACCAGCTGGTCCACAACATCTAAAACCAGCTGGTCCACAACATCTAGAACCAGCTGGTCCACAACTTCCAGAACCAGCTGGTCCACAACATCTAAAACCATCTGGACCACAACATCTAGAACCAGCTGGTCCACAACTTCCAGAACCAGCTGGTCCACAACATCTAAAACCAGCTGGTCCACAACATCTAAAACCAGCTGGTCCACAACTTCCAGAACCAGCTGGTCACAACATCTAAAACCAGCTGGTCCACAACATCTAAAACCAGCTGGTCCACAACTTCCAGAACCAGCTGGTCCACAGCATCTAGAACCAGCTGGTCCACAACATCTAGAACCAGCTGGTCCACAACATCTATAACCAGCTGGTCCACAACATCTAGAACCAGCTGGTCCACAACTTCCAGAACCAGCTGGTTCACAACATCTAAAATCAGCTGGTCCACAACATCTAGAACCAGCTAGTCCACAACATCTAAAACCAACTGGTCCACAACATCTAGAACCAGCTGGTCCACAACTCCCAGAACCAGCTGGTCCACAACATCTAAAACCATCTGGTCCACAACTTCCAGAACCAGCTGGTCCACAACATCTAGAACCAGCTGGTCCACAACATCTAGAACCAGCTGGTCCACAACATCTAGAACCAGCTGGTCCACAACATCTAGAACCAGCTGGTCCACAACATCTAAAACCAGCTGGTCCACAACATCTAGAACCAGCTGGTCCACAACATCTAAAACCAGCTGGTCCACAACATCTAAAACCAGCTGGTCCACAACATCTAGAACCAGCTGGTCCACAACATCTAAAACCAGCTGGTCCACAACATCTAGAACCAGCTGGTCCACAACATCTAGAACCAGCTGGTCCACAACATCTAAAACCAGCTGGTCCACAACATCTAGAACCAGCTGGTCCACAACATCTAAAACCAGCTGGTCCACAACATCTAAAACCAGCTGGTCTACAACATCTAAAACCAGCTGGTCCACAACATCTAAAACCTGCTGGTCCACAACATCTAGAACCAGCTGGTCCACAGCATTTAGAACCAGCTGGTCCACAACATGTAGAACCAGCTGGTCCACAGCATCTAGAACCAGTTAGTCCACAACATCTAGAACCAGCTGGTCCACAACATCTAAAACCAGCTGGTCCACAGCATCCAGAACCAGCTGGTCCACAACATCTAAAACCTACTGGTCCACAGCATCCAGAACCAGCTGGTCCACAACATCTAAAACCAACTGGTTCACAACATCTAGAACCAGCTGGTCCACAACATCTAAAACCAGCTGGTCCACAACATCTAGAACCAGCTGGTCCAGAGCATCCAGAACCAGCTGGTCCAAAGCATCTAGAACCAGCTGGTCCACAACATCTAGAACCAGCTGGTCCACAGCATCTAGAACCAGCTGGTCCACAACATCTAGAACAAGCTGGTCCACAGCATCCAGAACCAGCTGGTCCACAGCATCTAGAACCAGCTAGTCCACAACATCTAGAACCAGCTGGTCCACAACATCTAGAACCAGCTGGTCCACAACATCTAAAACTAGCTGGTCCACAGCATCCAGAACCAGCTGGTCCACAGCATCCAGAACCAGCTGGTTCACAACATCTAGAACAAGCTGGTCCACAACATCTAAAACCAGCTGGTCCACAACAACTAAAACCAGCTGGTCCACAACATCTAGAACCAGCTGGTCCACAACTTCCAGAACCAGCTGGTCCACAAAATCTAAAACCAGCTGGTTCTGGAAGTTGTGGAACAGCTGGTCCACAACTTCCAGAACCAGCTGGTTCACAAAATCTAAAACCAGCTGGTTCTGGAAGTTGTGGACCAGCTGGTCCACAACATCCAGAACCAGCTGGTTCACAAAATCTAAAGCCAGCTGGTCCACAACATCCAGAACCAGTTGGTCCACAACATCTTAAAACCAGCTGGTCCACAACATCTAGAACCAGCTGGTCCACAGCATCTAGAACCAGCTGGTCACAACATCTAGAACCAGCTGGTCCACAACATCCAGAACCAGCTGGTCCACAACATCTAAAACCAGCTGGTCCACAACATCCAGAACCAGCTGGTCCACAACATCTAAAACCAGCTGGTCCACAACATCTAGAACCAGCTGGTCCACAACATCTAGAACCAGCTGGTCCACAGCATCTAGAACCAGCTGGTCCACAACATCTAGAGCCAGCTGGTCCACAACATCTAAAGCCATCTGGTCCACAGCATCCAGAACCAGCTGGTCCAAAACATCTAGAACCAGCTGGTTCACAACATCTAGAACCAGCTGGTCCACAACATCTAAAACCAGCTGGCCCACAACATATAGAACCAGCTGGTCCACAACATCCAAAACCAACTGGTCCACAACATATAGAACCAGATGGTCCACAACATCTTAAAACCAGCTGGTCCACAACATCTAGAACCAGCTAGTCCACAGCATCCAGAACCAGCTGGTCAACAGCATCTAGAACCAGTTGGTCCGAAACATCTAGAGCCAGCTGGTCCACAACATCTAAAACCATCTGGTCCACAGCATCCAGAACCAGCTGGTCCAAAACATCTAGAACCAGCTGGTTCACAACATCTAGAACCAGCTGGTTCACAACATCTAGAACCAGCTGGTTCACAACATCTAGAACCAGCTGGTCCATAACATCTAAACCAGCTGGTCCACAACATCTAAAACCATCTGGTCCACAACTTCCATAACCAGCTGGTCCACAACATCTAGAATCAGCTGGTCCACAACATCTAGAACCAGCTGGTCCACAACATCTAGAACCAGCTGTCCGCAACATCTAAAGGCTAAAGGTGGTCCACAACATCTAGAACCAGCTGGTCCAGAGCATCCAGAACCAGTTGGTCCAAAGCATCTAGAACCTGCTAGTCCACAACATCTAGAACCAGCTGGTCCACAGCATCTAGAACCAGCTGGTCCACAACATCTAGAACAAGCTGGTCCACAGCATCCAGAACCAGCTGGTCCACAGCATCTAGAACCAGCTAGTCCACAACATCTAGAACCAGCTGGTCCACAACATCTAGAACCAGCTGGTCCACAACATCTAAAACTAGCTGGTCCACAGCATCCAGAACCAGCTGGTCCACAGCATCCAGAACCAGCTGGTTCACAACATCTAGAACAAGCTGGTCCACAACATCTAAAACCAGCTGGTCCACAACATCTAAAACCAGCTGGTCCACAACATCTAGAACAAGCTGGTCCACAACTTCCAGAACCAGCTGGTCCACAAAATCTAAAACCAGCTGGTTCACAAAATCTAAAACCAGCTGGTTCTGGAAGTTGTGGTTCAGCTGGTCCACAACATCCAGAACCAGTTGGTCCACAACATCTTAAAACCAGCTGGTCCACAACATATAGAACCAGCTGGTCCACAGCATCCAGAACCAGTTGGTTCACAACATCTAAAACCAGCTGGTCCACAACATCTAGAACCAGCTGGTCCACAACATCTAAAACCATCTGGTCCACAACATCTAGAACCAGTTGGTCCACAACTTCCAGAACCAGCTGGTTCACAAAATCTAAAGCCAGCTGGTCCACAACATCCAGAACCAGTTGGTCAACAACATCTTAAAACCAGCTGGTCCACAACATCTAAAACCAGCTGGTCCACAGCATCCAGAACCAGCTGGTCCACAACATCTAAAACCTGCTGGTCCATAGCATCTAGAACCAGCTGGTCCACAACATCTAAAACCAACTGGTTCACAACATCTAAGACCAGCTGGTCCACAACATCTAAAACCAGCTGGTCCACAACATCTAAAACCAGCTGGTTCACAACATCTAGAACCAGCTGGTTCACAACAGATTTAAAAGGGCCAAGTTCAGTAATCTGGCGTAGCTCAAGTGGGAGTGTATTCCAGAGTCGAGGTGCGGCCGCAGAAAAGGCACGGTCACCCCAACGTTTATATTTTGTCCGTGGAACAGAGAGCAAGAGTTGGCTATCTGACCTCAGAGACCTGGAGCGGGCGGGGAAACTTAACAACTCTGTTATATAAGTAGGAGCGAGGCCATTCAGAGCTTTAAAAACAAATAATAAAAGTTTAAAATCTATCCTAAAACGGACAGGAAGCCAATGTAGTGAGAATAAAACAGGTGTGATGTGGTCCCATCTAGGAGTGTTGGTTAAAAAGGTGAGCTGCTGCATTCTGAACAAGCTGGAGGCGGCTGGTCCACAACATCTAAAACCAGCTGGTCCACAACATCTAGAACCAGCTGGTCCACAACATCTAAAACCAGCTGGTCCACAACATCTAAAACCAGCTGGTCCACAACATCTAAAACCAGCTGGTCCACAACATCTAAAACCAGCTGGTCCACAACATCTAAAACCAGCTGGTCCACAACATCTAAAACCAGCTGGTCCACAACATCTAAAACCAGCTGGTCCACAACATCTAAAACCAGCTGGTCCACAACATCTAAAACCAGCTGGTCCACAACATCTAAAACCAGCTGGTCCACAACATCTAAAACCAGCTGGTCCACAACATCTAAAACCAGCTGGTCCACAACATCTAAAACCAGCTGGTCCACAACATCTAAAACCAGCTGGTCCACAACATCTAAAACCAGCTGGTCCACAACATCTAAAACCAGCTGGTCCACAACATCTAAAACCAGCTGGTCCACAACATCTAAAACCAGCTGGTCCACAACATCTAAAACCAGCTGGTCCACAACATCTAAAACCAGCTGGTCCACAACATCTAAAACCAGCTGGTCCACAACATCTAAAACCAGCTGGTCCACAACATCTAAAACCAGCTGGTCCACAACATCTAAAACCAGCTGGTCCACAACATCTAAAACCAGCTGGTCCACAACATCTAAAACCAGCTGGTCCACAACATCTAAAACCAGCTGGTCCACAACATCTAAAACCAGCTGGTCCACAACATCTAAAACCAGCTGGTCCACAACATCTAGAACCAGCTGGTCCACAACATCTAAAACCAGCTGGTCCACAACATCTAGAACCAGCTGGTCCACAACATCTAGAACCAGCTGGTCCACAACATCTAAAACCAGCTGGTCCACAACATCTAAAACCAGCTGGTCCACAACATCTAGAACCAGCTGGTCCACAACATCTAAAACCAGCTGGTCCACAACATCTAGAACCAGCTGGTCCACAACATCTAAAACCAGCTGGTCCACAACATCTAAAACCAGCTGGTCCACAACATCTAAAACCAGCTGGTCCACAACATCTAGAACCAGCTGGTCCACAACATCTAAAACCAGCTGGTCCACAACATCTAGAACCAGCTGGTCCACAACATCTAGAACCAGCTGGTCCACAACATCTAGAACCAGCTGGTCCACAACATCTAAAACCAGCTGGTCCACAACATCTAGAACCAGCTGGTCCACAACATCTAGAACCAGCTGGTCCACAACATCTAGAACCAGCTGGTCCACAACATCTAGAACCAGCTGGTCCACAACATCTAGAACCAGCTGGTCCACAACATCTAGAACCAGCTGGTCCACAACATCTAGAACCAGCTGGTCCACAACATCTAGAACCAGCTGGTCCACAACATCTAAAACCAGCTGGTCCACAACATCTAAAACCAGCTGGTCCACAACATCTAGAACCAGCTGGTCCACAACATCTAGAACCAGCTGGTCCACAACATCTAGAACCAGCTGGTCCACAACATCTAGAACCAGCTGGTCCACAACATCTAGAACCAGCTGGTCCACAACATCTAAAACCAGCTGGTCCACAACATCTAGAACCAGCTGGTCCACAACATCTAGAACCAGCTGGTCCACAACATCTAGAACCAGCTGGTCCACAACATCTAAAACCAGCTGGTCCACAACATCTAGAACCAGCTGGTCCACAACATCTAAAACCAGCTGGTCCACAACATCTAAAACCAGCTGGTCCACAACTTCTAGAACCAGCTGGTCCACAACATCTAAAACCAGCTGGTCCACAACATCCAGAACCAGCTGGTCCACAACATCTAAAACCAGCTGGTCCACAACATCTAAAACCAGCTGGTCCACAACATCTAAAACCAGCTGGTCCACAACATCTAAAACCAGCTGGTCCACAACATCTAAAACCAGCTGGTCCACAACATCTAAAACCAGCTGGTCCACAACATCTAAAACCAGCTGGTCCACAACATCTAAAACCAGCTGGTCCACAACATCTAAAACCAGCTGGTCCACAACATCTAAAACCAGCTGGTCCACAACATCTAAAACCAGCTGGTCCACAACATCTAAAACCAGCTGGTCCACAACATCTAAAACCAGCTGGTCCACAACTTCCAGAACCAGCTGGTCCACAACATCTAGAACCAGCTGGTCCACAACATCTAAAACCAGCTGGTCCACAACTTCCAGAACCAGCTGGTCCACAACATCTAAACCAGCTGGTCCACAACTTCCAGAACCAGCTGGTCCACAACATCTAGAACCAGCTGGTCCACAACATCTAAAACCAGCTGGTCCACAACATCTAAAACCAGCTGGTCCACAACATCCAGAACCAGCTGGTCCACAACATCTAGAACCAGCTGGTCCACAACATCTAAAACCAGCTGGTCCACAACTTCCAGAACCAGCTGGTCCACAACATCTAAAACCAGCTGGTCCACAACATCTAGAACCAGCTGGTCCACAACATCCAGAACCAGCTGGTCCACAACATCTAAAACCAGCTGGTCCACAACATCTAAAACCAGCTGGTCCACAACATCTAAAACCAGCTGGTCCACAACATCCAGAACCAGCTGGTCCACAACATCTAAAACCAGCTGGTCCACAACATCCAGAACCAGCTGGTCCACAACTTCCAGAACCAGCTGGTCCACAACTTCCAGAACCAGCAGGTCCACAACTTCCAGAACCAGCTGGTCCACAACATCCAGAACCAGCTCGTCCATAACTTCCAGAACCAGCTGGTCCACAACTGCCAGAACCAGCTGGTCCACAACTTCCAGAACCAGCTCGTCCATAACTTCCAGATCCAGCTGGTCCACAGCATTCAGAACCAGCTGGTCCACAGCATCCAGAACCAGCTGGTCCACAGCATCCAGAACCAGCTGGTCCACAACTTCCAGAACCAGCTGGTCCACAACATCTAAAACCAGCTGGTCCACAACTTCCAGAACCAGCTGGTCCACAACATCTAAAACCAGCTGGTCCACAACATCTAAGAACCAGCTGGTCCACAGCATCTAGAACCAGCTGGTCCACAACATCTAAAACCAGCTGGTCCACAACATCTAAAACCAGCTGGTCCACAACATCTAAAACCAGCTGGTCCACAACATCTAGAACCAGCTGGTCCACAACATCTAGAACCAGCTGGTCCACAACATCTAGAACCAGCTGGTCCACAACATCTAGAACCAGCTGGTCCACAACATCCAGAACCAGCTGGTCCACAACATCTAAAACCAGCTGGTCCACAACATCCAGAACCAGCTGGTCCACAACATCTAAAACCAGCTGGTCCACAACATCTAAAACCAGCTGGTCCACAACATCTAGAACCAGCTGGTCCACAACATCTAAAACCATCTGGTCCACAACATCTAGAACCAGCTGGTCCACAACTTCCAGAACCAGCTGGTTCACAAAATCTAAGACCAGCTGGTTCTGGAAGTAGTGGACCAGCTGGTCCACAACATCCAGAACCAGCTGGTTCACAAAATCTAAAGCCAGCTGGTCCACAACATCCAGAACCAGTTGGTCAACAACATCTTAAATCCAGCTGGTCACCAACATCTAAAACCAGCTGGTCCACAGCATCCAGAACCAGCTGGTCCACAACATCTAAAACCTACTGGTCCATAGCATCTAGAACCAGCTGGTCCACAACATCTAAAACCAACTGGTTCACAACATCTAAGACCAGCTGGTCCACAACATCTAGAACCAGCTGGTCCACAACATCTAGAACCAACTGGTCCACAACATCTAAAACCAGCTGGTCCACAACATCTAGAACCAGCTGGTCCAGAGCATCCAGAACCAGCTGGTCCAAAGCATCTAGAACCAGCTGGTCCACAACATCTAGAACCAGCTGGTCCACAGCATCTAGAACCAGCTGGTCCACAACATCTAGAACAAGCTGGTCCACAGCATCCAGAACCAGCTGGTCCACAGCATCCAGAACCAGCTGGTTCACAACATCTAGAACAAGCTGGTCCACAACATCTAAAACCAGCTGGTCCACAACATCTAAAACCAGCTGGTCCACAACATCTAGAACAAGCTGGTCCACAACTTCCAGAACCAACTGGTCCACAAAATCTAAAACCAGCTGGTTCACAAAATCTAAAACCAGCTGGTTCTGGAAGTTGTGGACCAGATGGTCCACAACATCCAGAACCAGTTGGTCCACAACATATAGAACCAGCTTGTCCACAGCATCCAGAACCAGTTGGTTCACAACATCTAAAACCAGCTGGTCCACAACATCTAGAACCAGCTGGTCCATAACATCTAAAACCATCTGGTCCACAGCATCCAGAACCAGCTGGTCCAAAACATCTAGAACCAGCTGGTCCACAACATCTAAAACCAGCTGGTCCACAACATCTAGAACCAGCTGGTCCACAACTTCCAGAACCAGCTGGTCCACAACATCTAAAACCATCTGGACCACAACATCTAGAACCAGCTGGTCCACAACTTCCAGAACCAGCTGGTCCACAACATCTAAAACCAGCTGGTCCACAACATCTAAAACCAGCTGGTCCACAACTTCCAGAACCAGCTGGTTCACAACATCTAAAACCAGCTGGTCCACAACATCTAAAACCATCTTGTCCACAACTTCCAGAACCAGCTGGTCCACAGCATCTAGAACCAGCTGGTCCACAACATCTAGAACCAGCTGGTCCACAACATCTATAACCAGCTGGTCCACAACATCTAGAACCAGCTGGTCCACAACTTCCAGAACCAGCTGGTTCACAACATCTAAAATCAGCTGGTCCACAACATCTAGAACCAGCTAGTCCACAACATCTAAAACCAACTGGTCCACAACATCTAGAACCAGCTGGTCCACAACTCCCAGAACCAGCTGGTCCACAACATCTAAAACCATCTGGTCCACAACTTCCAGAACCAGCTGGTCCACAACATCTAGAACCAGCTGGTCCACAACATCTAGAACCAGCTGGTCCACAACATCTAGAACCAGCTGGTCCACAACATCTAAAACCAGCTGGTCCACAACATCTAGAACCAGCTGGTCCACAACATCTAGAACCAGCTGGTCCACAACATCTAAAACCAGCTGGTCCACAACATCTAAAACCAGCTGGTCCACAACATCTAGAACCAGCTGGTCCACAACATCTAAAACCAGCTGGTCCACAACATCTAGAACCAGCTGGTCCACAACATCTAGAACCAGCTGGTCCACAACATCTAAAACCAGCTGGTCCACAGCATCTAGAACCAGCTGGTCCACAACATCTAAAACCAGCTGGTCCACAACATCTAGAACCAGCTGGTCCACAACATCTAAAACCAGCTGGTCCACAACATCTAGAACCAGCTGGTCCACAACATCTAAAACCAGCTGGTCCACAACATCTAGAACCAGCTGGTCCAGAGCATCCAGAACCAGCTGGTCCAAAGCATCTAGAACCAGCTGGTCCACAACATCTAGAACCAGCTGGTCCACAGCATCTAGAACCAGCTGGTCCACAACATCTAGAACAAGCTGGTCCACAGCATCCAGAACCAGCTGGTCCACAGCATCTAGAACCAGCTAGTCCACAACATCTAGAACCAGCTGGTCCACAACATCTAGAACCAGCTGGTCCACAACATCTAAAACTAGCTGGTCCACAGCATCCAGAACCAGCTGGTCCACAGCATCCAGAACCAGCTGGTTCACAACATCTAGAACAAGCTGGTCCACAACATCTAAAACCAGCTGGTCCACAACAACTAAAACCAGCTGGTCCACAACATCTAGAACCAAGCTGGTCCACAACTTCCAGAACCAGCTGGTCCACAAAATCTAAAACCAGCTGGTTCTGGAAGTTGTGGAACAGCTGGTCCACAACTTCCAGAACCAGCTGGTTCACAAAATCTAAAACCAGCTGGTTCTGGAAGTTGTGGACCAGCTGGTCCACAACATCCAGAACCAGCTGGTTCACAAAATCTAGAACCAGCTGGTCCACAACATCTAGAGCCAGCTGGTCCACAACATCTAAAGCCATCTGGTCCACAGCATCCAGAACCAGCTGGTCCAAAACATCTAGAACCAGCTGGTTCACAACATCTAGAACCAGCTGGTCCACAACATCTAAAACCAGCTGGTCCACAACATATAGAACCAGCTGGTCCACAACATCCAAAACCAGCTGGTCCACAACATATAGAACCAGCTGGTCCACAACATCCAAAACCAGCTGGTCCACAACATCTTAAAACCAGCTGGTCCACAACATCTAGAACCATCTAGTCCACAGCATCCAGAACAAGCTGGTCAACAGCATCTAGAACCAGTTGGTCCGAAACATCTAGAGCCAGCTGGTCCACAACATCTAAAACCATCTGGTCCACAGCATCCAGAACCAGCTGGTCCAAAACATCTAGAACCAGCTGGTTCACAACATCTAGAACCAGCTGGTCCACAACATCTAAACCAGCTGGTCCACAACATCTAAAACCAGCTGGTCCACAACATCTAGAACCAGCTGGTCCACAACATCTAGAACCAGCTGGTTCACAACATCTAGAACCAGCTGGTCCACAACATCTAGAACCAGCTGGTCCACAACATCTAAAACCAGCTGGTCCACAACTTCCAGAACCAGCTGGTCCACAACATCTAGAACCAGCTGGTCCACAACATCTAGAACCAGCTGGTCCACAACATCTAGAACCAGCTGGTCCGCAACATCTAAAACCAGCTGGTCTACAACATCTAAAACCAGCTGGTCCACAACATCTAAAACCTGCTGGTCCACAACATCTAGAACCAGCTGGTCCACAGCATTTAGAACCAGCTGGTCCAGAACATGTAGAACCAGCTGGTCCACAGCATCTAGAACCAGTTAGTCCACAACATCTAGAACCAGCTGGTCCACAACATCTAAAACCAGCTGGTCCACAGCATCCAGAACCAGCTGGTCCACAACATCTAAAACCTACTGGTCCATAGCATCTAGAACCAGCTGGTCCACAACATCTAAAACCAACTGGTTCACAACATCTAGAACCAGCTGGTCCACAACATCTAAAACCAGCTGGTCCACAACATCTAGAACCAGCTGGTCCACAACATCTAAAACCAGCTGGTCCACAACATCTAGAACCAGCTGGTCCAGAGCATCCAGAACCAGCTGGTCCAAAGCATCTAGAACCAGCTGGTCCACAACATCTAGAACCAGCTGGTCCACAGCATCTAGAACCAGCTGGTCCACAACATCTAGAACAAGCTGGTCCACAGCATCCAGAACCAGCTGGTCCACAGCATCTAGAACCAGCTAGTCCACAACATCTAGAACCAGCTGGTCCACAACATCTAGAACCAGCTGGTCCACAACATCTAAAACTAGCTGGTCCACAGCATCCAGAACCAGCTGGTCCACAGCATCCAGAACCAGCTGGTTCACAACATCTAGAACCAGCTGGTCCACAACATCTAGAACCAGCTGGTCCACAGCATCTAGAACCAGCTGGTCCACAGCATCTAGAACCAGCTGGTCCACAACTTCTAGAACCATCTGGTCCACAACATCTAGAACCAGCTGGTTCACAACATCTAAAACTAGCTGGTTCTGGCATTGTGGACCAGCTGGTCCACAGCATCCAGAACCAGTTGGTTCACAACATCTAGAACCAGCTGGTCCACAACATCTAGAACCAGCTGGTCCACAACATCTAGAACCAGTTGGTTCACAACATCTAGAACCAGCTGGTCCACAACTTCTAGAACCAGCTGGTCCACAACATCTAAAACCATCTGGTTCTGAAGTTGTGGAACAGTTGGTCCACAACTTCCAGAACCAGCTGGTTCACAAAATCTAAGACCAGCTGGTTCTGGAAGTTGTGGACCAGCTGGTCCACATCATCCAGAACCAGCTGGTTCACAAAATCTAAAGCCAGCTGGTCCACAACATCCAGAACCAGTTGGTCCACAACATCTTAAAACCAGCTGGTCCACAACATCTAGAACCAGCTGGTCCACAGCATCCAGAACCAGCTGGTCCACAACATCTAGAACCTGCTGGTCCATAGTATCTAGAACCAGCTGGTCCGCAACATCTAAAACCAGCTGGTCCACAACATCTAAGACCAGCTGGTTCACAACATCTAGAACCAGCTGGTTCACAACATCTAAAACCAGCTGGTCCACAACATCTAGAACCAGCTGGTCCACAGCATCTAGAACCAGCTGGTCCACAGCATCTAGAACCAGTTGTTCCGCAACATCTGGAGCCAGCTGGTCCACAACATCTAAAACCATCTGGTCCACAGCATCTAGAACCAGCTGGTCTACAACATCTAGAACCAGCTGGTTTACAACATCTAGAACCTGCTGGTTCACAACATCTAGAACCAGCTGGTCCACAGCATTTAAACCAGCTGGTCCACAACATGTAGAACCATCTGGTCCACAGCTTCTAGAACCAGTTGGTCCACAACATCTAGAACCAGCTGGTCTACAACATCTAAAACCAGCTGGTCTACAGCATCTAGAACCAGCTGGTCCACAACATCTAAAACCTACTGGTCCACAGCATCTAGAACCAGCTGGTCCACAGCATTTAGAACCAGCTGGTTCACAACATGTAGAACCAGCTGGTCCACAGCATCTAGAACCAGTTGGTCCACAACATCTAGAACCAGCTGGTCCAGAGTATCTAGAACCAGCTGGTCCACAGCATCTAGAACCAGCTGGTCCATAACATCTAGAACCTGCTGGTCCATAGCATCTAGAACCAGCTGGTCCACAACATCTAAAACCAACTGGTTCACAACATCTAGAACCAGCTGGTCCACAACATCTAAAACCAGCTGGTCCACAACATCTAGAACCAGCTGGTCCACAACATCTAAAACCAGCTGGTCCACAACATCTAGAACCAGCTGGTCCAGAGCATCCAGAACCAGCTGGTCCAAAGCATCTAGAACCAGCTGGTCCACAACATCTAGAACCAGCTGGTCCACAGCATCTAGAACCAGCTGGTCCACAACATCTAGAACAAGCTGGTCCACAGCATCCAGAACCAGCTGGTCCACAGCATCTAGAACCAGCTAGTCCACAACATCTAGAACCAGCTGGTCCACAACATCTAAAACTAGCTGGTCCACAGCATCCAGAACCAGCTGGTCCACAGCATCCAGAACCAGCTGGTTCACAACATCTAGAACAAGCTGGTCCACAACATCTAAAACCAGCTGGTCCACAACATCTAAAACCAGCTGGTCCACAACATCTAGAACAAGCTGGTCCACAACTTCCAGAACCAGCTGGTCCACAAAATCTAAAACCAGCTGGTTCACAAAATCTAAAACCAGCTGGTTCTGGAAGTTGTGGACCAGATGGTCCACAACATCCAGAACCAGTTGGTCCACAACATCTTAAAACCAGCTGGTCCACAACATATAGAACCAGCTGGTCCACAGCATCCAGAACCAGTTGGTTCACAACATCTAAAACCAGCTGGTCCACAACATCTAGAACCAGCTGGTCCACAACATCTAAAACCATCTGGTCCACAACATCTAGAACCAGCTGGTCCACAACTTCCAGAACCAGCTGGTTCACAAAATCTAAGACCAGCTGGTTCTGGAAGTTGTGGACCAGCTGGTCCACAACAT
The DNA here is from genome assembly GCA_038048925.1 of Garcialebias charrua. Classification (NCBI taxonomy): domain Eukaryota; kingdom Metazoa; phylum Chordata; class Actinopteri; order Cyprinodontiformes; family Rivulidae; genus Garcialebias; species Garcialebias charrua. The sequence continues at coordinate 26,820 of JBBPBX010020684.1, read as the reverse complement.
CCAGAACCAGCTGGTTCACAAAATCTAAAGCCAGCTGGTCCACAACATCCAGAACCAGTTGGTCAACAACATCTTAAAACCATCTGGTCCACAACATCTAAAACCAGCTGGTCCACAGCATCCAAAACCAGCTGGTCCACAACATCTAAAACCTACTGGTCCATAGCATCTAGAACCAGCTGGTCCACAACATCTAAAACCAACTGGTTCACAACATCTAAGACCAGCTGGTCCACAACATCTAAAACCAGCTGGTCCACAACATCTATAACCAGCTGGTCCACAACATCTAAAACCAGCTGGTCCACAACATCTAGAACCAGCTGGTCCAGAGCATCCAGAACCAGCTGGTCCAAAGCATCTAGAACCAGCTGGTCCACAACATCTAGAATCAGCTGGTCCACAGCATCTAGAACCAGCTGGTCCACAACATCTAGAACAAGCTGGTCCACAGCATCCAGAACCAGCTTGTCCACAGCATCTAGAACCAGTTAGTCCACAACATCTAGAACCAGCTGGTCCACAACATCTAAAACCAGCTGGTCCACAGCATCCAGAACCAGCTGGTCCACAACATCTAAAACCTACTGGTCCATAGCATCTAGAACCAGCTGGTCCACAACATCTAAAACCAACTGGTTCACAACATCTAGAACCAGCTGGTCCACAACATCTAAAACCAGCTGGTCCACAACATCTAGAACCAGCTGGTCCACAACATCTAAAACCAGCTGGTCCACAACATCTAGAACCAGCTGGTCCAGAGCATCCAGAACCAGCTGGTCCAAAGCATCTAGAACCAGCTGGTCCACAACATCTAGAACCAGCTGGTCCACAGCATCTAGAACCAGCTGGTCCACAACATCTAGAACAAGCTGGTCCACAGCATCCAGAACCAGCTGGTCCACAGCATCTAGAACCAGCTAGTCCACAACATCTAGAACCAGCTGGTCCACAACATCTAGAACCAGCTGGTCCACAACATCTAAAACTAGCTGGTCCACAGCATCCAGAACCAGCTGGTCCACAGCATCCAGAACCAGCTGGTTCACAACATCTAGAACAAGCTGGTCCACAACATCTAAAACCAGCTGGTCCACAACATCTAAAACCAGCTGGTCCACAACATCTAGAACAAGCTGGTCCACAACTTCCAGAACCAGCTGGTCCACAAAATCTAAAACCAGCTGGTTCACAAAATCTAAAACCAGCTGGTTCACAAAATCTAAAACCAGCTGGTTCTGGAAGTTGTGGACCAGATGGTCCACAACATCCAGAACCAGTTGGTCCACAACATCTTAAAACCAGCTGGTCCACAACATATAGAACCAGCTGGTCCACAGCATCCAGAACCAGTTGGTTCACAACATCTAAAACCAGCTGGTCCACAACATCTAGAACCAGCTGGTCCACAACATCTAAAACCATCTGGTCCACAACATCTAGAACCAGCTGGTCCACAACTTCCAGAACCAGCTGGTTCACAAAATCTAAGACCAGCTGGTTCTGGAAGTAGTGGACCAGCTGGTCCACAACATCCAGAACCAGCTGGTTCACAAAATCTAAAGCCAGCTGGTCCACAACATCCAGAACCAGTTGGTCAACAACATCTTAAATCCAGCTGGTCACCAACATCTAAAACCAGCTGGTCCACAGCATCCAGAACCAGCTGGTCCACAACATCTAAAACCTACTGGTCCATAGCATCTAGAACCAGCTGGTCCACAACATCTAAAACCAACTGGTTCACAACATCTAAGACCAGCTGGTCCACAACATCTAGAACCAGCTGGTCCACAACATCTAGAACCAACTGGTCCACAACATCTAAAACCAGCTGGTCCACAACATCTAGAACCAGCTGGTCCAGAGCATCCAGAACCAGCTGGTCCAAAGCATCTAGAACCAGCTGGTCCACAACATCTAGAACCAGCTGGTCCACAGCATCTAGAACCAGCTGGTCCACAACATCTAGAACAAGCTGGTCCACAGCATCCAGAACCAGCTGGTCCACAGCATCCAGAACCAGCTGGTTCACAACATCTAGAACAAGCTGGTCCACAACATCTAAAACCAGCTGGTCCACAACATCTAAAACCAGCTGGTCCACAACATCTAGAACAAGCTGGTCCACAACTTCCAGAACCAGCTGGTCCACAAAATCTAAAACCAGCTGGTTCACAAAATCTAAAACCAGCTGGTTCTGGAAGTTGTGGACCAGATGGTCCACAACATCCAGAACCAGTTGGTCCACAACATATAGAACCAGTTGGTCCACAGCATCCAGAACCAGTTGGTTCACAACATCTAAAATCAGATGGTCCACAACATCTAGAACCAGCTGGTCCATAACATCTAAAACCATCTGGTCCACAGCATCCAGAACCAGCTGGTCCAAAACATCTAGAACCAGCTGGTCCACAACATCTAAAACCAGCTGGTCCACAACATCTAGAACCAGCTGGTCCACAACTTCCAGAACCAGCTGGTCCACAACATCTAAAACCATCTGGTCCACAACATCTAGAACGGGCTGGTCCACAACTTCGAGAACCAGCTGGTCCACAACATCTAAAACCAGCTGGTCCACAACTTCTAGAACCAGCTGGTTCACAACATCTAAAACCAGCTGGTCCACAACATCTAAAACCATCTGTCCACAACTTCCAGAACCAGCTGGTCCACAGCATCTAGAACCAGCTGGTCCACAACATCTAGAACCAGCTGGTCCACAACATCTATAACCAGCTGGTCCACAACATCTAGAACCAGCTGGTCCACAACTTCCAGAACCAGCTGGTTCACAACATCTAAAATCAGCTGGTCCACAACATCTAGAACCAGCTAGTCCACAACATCTAAAACCAACTGGTCCACAACATCTAGAACCAGCTGGTCCACAACTCCCAGAACCAGCTGGTCCACAACATCTAAAACCATCTGGTCCACAACTTCCAGAACCAGCTGGTCCACAACATCTAGAACCAGCTGGTCCACAACATCTAGAACCAGCTGGTCCACAACATCTAGAACCAGCTGGTCCACAACATCTAAAACCAGCTGGTCCACAACATCTAGAACCAGCTGGTCCACAACATCTAGAACCAGCTGGTTCACAACATCTAAAACCAGCTGGTCCACAACATCTAGAACCAGCTGGTCCACAACATCTAGAACCAGCTGGTCCACAACATCTAGAACCAGCTGGTCCACAACATCTAGAACCAGCTGGTCCACAACATCTAGAACCAGCTGGTCCACAACATCTAAAACCAGCTGGTCCACAGCATCTAGAACCAGCTGGTCCACAACATCTAAAACCTGCTGGTCCACAGCATCCAGAACCAGCTGGTCCACAACATCTAAAACCAGCTGGTCACAACATCTAGAACCAGCTGGTCCACAACATCTAAAACCAGCTGGTCCACAACATCTAGAACCAGCTGGTCCAGAGTATCCAGAACCAGCTGGTCCAAAGCATCTAGAACCAGCTGGTCCATAACATCTAGAACCAGCTGGTCCACAGCATCTAGAACCAGCTGGTCCACAACATCTAGAACAAGCTGGTCCACAGCATCCAGAACCAGCTGGTCCACAGCATCTAGAACCAGCTAGTCCACAACATCTAGAACCAGTTGGTCCACAACATCTAGAACCAGCTGGTCCACAACATCTAAAACTAGCTGGTCCACAGCATCCAGAACCAGCTGGTCCACAGCATCCAGAACCAGCTGGTTCACAACATCTAGAACAAGCTGGTCCACAACATCTAAAACCAGCTGGTCCACAACATCTAAAACCAGCTGGTCCACAACATCTAGAACCAGCTGGTCCACAACTTCCAGAACCAGCTGGTCCACAACATCTAAAACCAGCTGGTCCACAACATCCAGAACCAGCTGGTCCACAACATCTAAAACCAGCTGGTCCACAACATCTAGAACCAGCTGGTCCACAACATCTAGAACCAGCTGGTCCACAACATCTAAAGCCATCTGGTCCACAGCATCCAGAACCAGCTGGTCCAAAACATCTAGAACCAGTTTGTTCACAACATCTAGAACCAGCTGGTCCACAACATCTAAAACCAGCTGGTCCACAACATATAGAACCAGCTGGTCCACAACATCCAAAACCAGCTGGTCCACAACATATAGAACCAGCTGGTCCACAACATCCAAAACCAGCTGGTCCACAACATCTTAAAACCAGCTGGTCCACAACATCTAGAACCATCTAGTCCACAGCATCCAGAACAAGCTGGTCAACAGCATCTAGAACCAGTTGGTCCGAAACATCTAGAGCCAGCTGGTCCACAACATCTAAAACCATCTGGTCCACAGCATCCAGAACCAGCTGGTCCAAAACATCTAGAACCAGCTGGTTCACAACATCTAGAACCAGCTGGTTCACAACATCTAGAACCAGCTGGTCCACAACATCTAAACCAGCTGGTCCACAACATCTAAAACCATCTGGTCCACAACTTCTAGAACCAGCTGGTCCACAACATCTAGAATCAGCTGGTCCACAACATCTAGAACCAGCTGGTCCACAACATCTAGAACCAGCTGGTCCGCAACATCTAAAACCAGCTGGTCTACAACATCTAAAACCAGCTGGTCCACAACATCTAAAACCTGCTGGTCCACAACATCTAGAACCAGCTGGTCCACAGCATTTAGAACCAGCTGGTCCACAACATGTAGAACCAGCTGGTCCACAGCATCTAGAACCAGTTAGTCCACAACATCTAGAACCAGCTGGTCCACAACATCTAAAACCAGCTGGTCCACAGCATCCAGAACCAGCTGGTCCACAACATCTAAAACCTACTGGTCCATAGCATCTAGAACCAGCTGGTCCACAACATCTAAAACCAACTGGTTCACAACATCTAGAACCAGCTGGTCCACAACATCTAAAACCAGCTGGTCCACAACATCTAGAACCAGCTGGTCCACAACATCTAAAACCAGCTGGTCCACAACATCTAGAACCAGCTGGTCCAGAGCATCCAGAACCAGCTGGTCCAAAGCATCTAGAACCAGCTGGTCCACAACATCTAGAACCAGCTGGTCCACAGCATCTAGAACCAGCTGGTCCACAACATCTAGAACAAGCTGGTCCACAGCATCCAGAACCAGCTGGTCCACAGCATCTAGAACCAGCTAGTCCACAACATCTAGAACCAGCTGGTCCACAACATCTAGAACCAGCTGGTCCACAACATCTAAAACTAGCTGGTCCACAGCATCCAGAACCATCTGGTCCACAGCATCCAGAACCAGCTGGTTCACAACATCTATAACAAGCTGGTCCACAACATCTAAAACCAGCTGGTCCACAACATCTAAAACCAGATGGTCCACAACATCTAAAACAAGCTGGTCCACAACTTCCAGAACCATCTGGTCCACAAAATCTAAAACCAGCTGGTTCACAAAATCTAAAACCAGCTGGTTCTGGAAGTTGTGGACCAGCTGGTCCACAACATCCAGAACCAGTTGGTCCACAACATCTTAAAACCAGCTGGTCCACAACATATAGAACCAGCTGGTCCACAACATCCAGAACCAGTTGGTTCACAACATCTAAAACCAGCTGGTCCACAACATCTAGAACCAGCTGGTCCACAACATCTAAAACCATCTGGTCCACAACATCTAGAACCAGTTGGTCCACAACTTCCAGAACCAGCTGGTTCACAAAATCTAAGACCAGCTGGTTCTGGAAGTTGTGGACCAGCTGGTCCACAACATCCAGAACCAGCTGGTTCACAAAATCTAAAGCCAGCTGGTCCACAACATCCAGAACCAGTTGGTCAACAACATCTTAAAACCAGCTGGTCCACAACATCTAAAACCAGCTGGTCCACAGCATCCAGAACCAGCTGGTCCACAACATCTAAAACCTACGGGTCCATAGCATCTAGAACCAGCTGGTCCGCAACATCTAAAACCAGCTGGTCCACAACAACTAAGACCAGCTGGTTCACAACATCTAGAACCAGCTGGTTCACAACATCTAAAACCAGCTGGTCCACAACATCTAAAACCAGCTGGTCCACAACATCTAGAACCAGCTGGTCCACAACATCTAAAACCAGCTGGTCCACAACATCTAGAACCAGCTGGTCCACAACATCTAAAACCAGCTGGTCCACAACATCTAAAACCAGCTGGTCTACAACATCTAAAACCAGCTGGTCCACAACATCTAAAACCTGCTGGTCCACAACATCTAGAACCAGCTGGTCCACAGCATTTAGAACCAGCTGGTCCACAACATGTAGAACCAGCTGGTCCACAGCATCTAGAACCAGTTAGTCCACAACATCTAGAACCAGCTGGTCCACAACATCTAAAACCAGCTGGTCCACAGCATCCAGAACCAGCTGGTCCACAACATCTAAAACCTACTGGTCCACAGCATCCAGAACCAGCTGGTCCACAACATCTAAAACCAACTGGTTCACAACATCTAGAACCAGCTGGTCCACAACATCTAAAACCAGCTGGTCCACAACATCTAGAACCAGCTGGTCCAGAGTATCCAGAACCAGCTGGTCCAAAGCATCTAGAACCAGCTGGTCCATAACATCTAGAACCAGCTGGTCCACAGCATCTAGAACCAGCTGGTCCACAACATCTAGAACAAGCTGGTCCACAGCATCCAGAACCAGCTGGTCCACAGCATCTAGAACCAGCTAGTCCACAACATCTAGAACCAGCTGGTCCACAACATCTAGAACCAGCTGGTCCACAACATCTAAAACTAGCTGGTCCACAGCATCCAGAACCAGCTGGTCCACAGCATCCAGAACCAGCTGGTTCACAACATCTAGAACAAGCTGGTCCACAACATCTAAAACCAGCTGGTCCACAACATCTAAAACCAGTTGGTCCACAACATCTAGAACCAGCTGGTCCACAACTTCCAGAACCAGCTGGTCCACAAAATCTAAAACCAGCTGGTTCTGGAAGTTGTGGAACAGCTGGTCCACAACTTCCAGAACCAGCTGGTTCACAAAATCTAAAACCAGCTGGTTCTGGAAGTTGTGGACCAGCTGGTCCACAACATCCAGAACCAGCTGGTTCACAAAATCTAGAACCAGCTGGTCCACAACATCTAGAGCCAGCTGGTCCACAACATCTAAAGCCATCTGGTCCACAGCATCCAGAACCAGCTGGTCCAAAACATCTAGAACCAGCTGGTTCACAACATCTAGAACCAGCTGGTCCACAACATCTAAAACCAGCTGGTCCACAACATATAGAACCAGCTGGTCCACAACATCCAAAACCAGCTGGTCCACAACATATAGAAACAGATGGTCCACAACATCTTAAAACCAGCTGGTCCACAACATCTAGAACCATCTAGTCCACAGCATCCAGAACAAGCTGGTCAACAGCATCTAGAACCAGTTGGTCCGAAACATCTAGAGCCAGCTGGTCCACAACATCTAAAACCATCTGGTGCACAGCATCCAGAACCAGCTGGTCCAAAACATCTAGAACCAGCTGGTTCACAACATCTAGAACCAGCTGGTTCACAACATCTAGAACCAGCTGGTCCACAACATCTAAACCAGTTGGTCCACAACATCTAAAACCATCTGGTCCACAACTTCCAGAACCAGCTGGTCCACAACATCTAGAATCAGCTGGTCCACAACATCTAGAACCAGCTGGTCCACAACATCTAGAACCAGCTGGTCCGCAACATCTAAAACCAGCTGGTCTACAACATCTAAAACCAGCTGGTCCACAACATCTAAAACCTGCTGGTCCACAACATCTAGAACCAGCTGGTCCACAGCATTTAGAACCAGCTGGTCCAGAACATGTAGAACCAGCTGGTCCACAGCATCTAGAACCAGTTAGTCCACAACATCTAGAACCAGCTGGTCCACAACATCTAAAACCAGCTGGTCCACAGCATCCAGAACCAGCTGGTCCACAACATCTAAAACCTACTGGTCCATAGCATCTAGAACCAGCTGGTCCACAACATCTAAAACCAACTGGTTCACAACATCTAGAACCAGCTGGTCCACAACATCTAAAACCAGCTGGTCCACAACATCTAGAACCAGCTGGTCCACAACATCTAAAACCAGCTGGTCCACAACATCTAGAACCAGCTGGTCCAGAGCATCCAGAACCAGCTGGTCCAAAGCATCTAGAACCAGCTGGTCCACAACATCTAGAACCAGCTGGTCCACAGCATCTAGAACCAGCTGGTCCACAACATCTAGAACAAGCTGGTCCACAGCATCCAGAACCAGCTGGTCCACAGCATCTAGAACCAGCTAGTCCACAACATCTAGAACCAGCTGGTCCACAACATCTAGAACCAGCTGGTCCACAACATCTAAAACTAGCTGGTCCACAGCATCCAGAACCAGCTGGTCCACAGCATCCAGAACCAGCTGGTCCACAACATCTAAAACTAGCTGGTCCACAGCATCCAGAACCAGCTGGTCCACAGCATCCAGAACCAGCTGGTCCACAACATCTAAATCCAGCTGGTCCACAACATCTAAAACCAGCTGGTCCACAACATCTAGAACAAGCTGGTCCACAACTTCCAGAACCATCTGGTCCACAAAATCTAAAACCAGCTGGTTCACAAAATCTAAAACCAGCTGGTTCTGGAAGTTGTGGACCAGATGGTCCACAACATCCAGAACCAGTTGGTCCACAACATCTTAAAACCAGCTGGTCCACAACATATAGAACCAGCTGGTCCATAGCATCCAGAACCAGTTGGTTCACAACATCTAAAACCAGCTGGTCCACAACATCTAGAACCAGCTGGTCCACAACATCTAAAACCATCTGGTCCACAACATCTAGAACCAGTTGGTCCACAACTTCCAGAACCAGCTGGTTCACAAAATCTAAGACCAGCTGGTTCTGGAAGTTGTGGACCAGCTGGTCCACAACATCCAGAACCAGCTGGTTCACAAAATCTAAAGCCAGCTGGTCCACAACATCCAGAACCAGTTGGTCAACAACATCTTAAAACCAGCTGGTCCACAACATCTAAAACCAGCTGGTCCACAGCATCCAGAACCAGCTGGTCCACAACATCTAAAACCTACTGGTCCATAGCATCTAGAACCAGCTGGTCCACAACATCTAAAACCAACTGGTTCACAACATCTAAGACCAGCTGGTCCACAACATCTAAAACCAGCTGGTTCACAACATCTAGAACCAGCTGGTCCACAACATCTAGAACCAGCTGGTTCACAACATCTAGAACCAGCTGGTCCACAACATCTAAAACCAGCTGGTCCACAACATCTAGAACCAGCTGGTCCACAACATCTAAAACCAGCTGGTCCACAACATCTAAAACCAACTGGTCTACAACATCTAAAACCAGCTGGTCCACAACATCTAAAACCAGCTGGTCCACAACATCTAGAACCAGCTAGTTCACAACATCTAAAACCAGCTGGTTCTGGAAGTTAGACCATACCGTGCCATTAGGCAGGTATGCAGGAAAAATGAACGCAAGTGGAGAAAGGATGGTCTCCAAGTCTCATTTGATATGGTGAGAGAGAGTTGGCGTCGCTATCAACAAGCTGTAAAAACAGCCAGAGCCAAATATTTCTCTGACATTATTGTTGCCAACTCTCACAACCCCCGTGTTCTTTATGATACAATCAACACGGTCCTAAATTCACATGAACCGGCTCCGATTGAAGCATCTAAAGAACTTTGTGATAAGTTCCTTCAATTTTTTTTGGACAAGGTTACGAACACGAGGGCTTGTATTTCTTTTCCTTCCCATGACCCTTCCATCCTGGTCCCCTGTCCTGCACTTTTTGATCATCTGGAGCCTATTTCTCTCTCCTACCTAGAGAAAATTGTCACCAGTATGAAACCATCAGGTTCCCCCCTTGATGTTGTACCTCCTTGTTTTCTTAAGGAGGTATTTTCTACAGTTGGCTCTTTTGTTCTAAATTTGATCAATAGCAGCTTAATGTTTAGCGTGGTGCCAGGCAATTTTAGACATGCTGTGGTTCAGCCATTATTGAAAAAACCTGGCCTTGATCCTACCTCTTTGTCCAACTTTAGGCCAATTTCAAAGTTACCTTTTATTTCAAAAATATTGGAAAAAGTTGTTTACACCCAGCTGAAGGACTTTTTGGATGAATTTAAAATTTTGGAGGTCTTCCAGTCTGGTTTTAAAACCTACCATAGCACTGAATCTGCTCTTTTAAGGGTTTTTAATGATATATTTTTATCGCTGGATTCTGGAAACTGTGTTTTACTTGTGCTTTTAGATTTAACAGCTGCTTTTGACACAGTCGACCATGAAATTCTTATCGCCAGATTGGAGCAATGGGTGGGCATCACTGGCTCAGCTCTGCAGTGGTTTAGGTCCTACCTTTCAAATCGAAGTTTCAGTGTGAAGATTGATAATTTTACCTCTGCATCTGCTGCCCTCCCCTGGGGTGTACCCCAGGGATCTATCCTTGGTCCTCTGCTCTTCTCACTTTACCTTCTGCCACTCGGCTCTATTTTCAGGAAACATGGTGTGCAGTTTCATTTGTATGCGGATGACTGTCAAGTCTATTTTCCTGTAAAACAAAATGGCTCCACGCAGTCTCTTCTGGACTGTCTTGGTGACATTAGAGGGTGGATGGCGCTTAATTTCCTTCATTTTAATGATAAAAAGACCGAGGTTATGGTCTTTAGATCTAGTGCTCCTGACAGTCCCACAACTTTTGATTTTTCCTCTTTGGCCCCATATGAAAAGTCGATTGTGACAAATCTAGGAGTGAAAATTGACCCCTGCCTGAAACTGGACTGTCACATCAACAGCATGGTTAAATCCTCGTTCTTTCATCTGAGACGCCTGTCAAAAATCAAGCCCCTCCTTTCTAGACGCCACTTAGAGACCGTAATCCACGCTTTTATTACTTCACGCCTGGATTATTGTAACTCTCTTCTGATTGGAGTAAATAAGACCTCGCTTTCTCGGTTGCAGCTGGTACAAAATGCTGCTGCACGATTTTTGACTGGTACAGGCAGACGTGAGCACATCACTCCAGTTTTAATGTCCCTTCATTGGCTTCCTGTCCAGTTTCGAATCCATTTTAAAGTTTTATTGTTTGTTTTTAAGTCTTTGAACGGTTTTAGTCCCTCTTATCTGTCTGAACTGCTTCAACTTTATGTGCCATCACGTGCTCTCAGATCCGCTGACCAGATGCTTTTAGCAGTCCCAAAAACCTTTTATAAGACCAGAGGAGACAGAGCATTTTCAGCTCTGGCTCCTAAATTGTGGAACGAGCTGCCACTGAAGGTCAGGCAGGCCCCATCAATATCTGTTTTTAAAACTCGTTTAAAAACACATATGTTTTCATTGGCTTTTAAACCAGAATGAGTTCACATCTCTGTTTTAGTGTTGTATTATTTTACTTGTGATGTACCGATATTTATATGATTGAGATTGATTGTTTTTATTGTTTTGTGCTTGTTTTTATTCTTGTACAGCACTTCGGACGGCTGCTGCTGTATTTTTAAGTGCTTTATAAATAAACTGGTATGGTAAACTGGTATGGTATCTAGAACCAGCTAGTCCACAACATCTAGAACCAGCTGGTCCACAACATCTAGAACCAGCTGGTCCACAACATCTAAAACTCGCTGGTCCACAGCATCCAGAACCAGCTGGTCCACAGCATCCAGAACCAGCTGGTTCACAACATCTAGAACAAGCTGGTCCACAACATCTAAAACCAGCTGGTCCACAACATCTAAATCCAGCTGGTCCACAACATCTAGAACAAGCTGGTCCACAACTTCCAGAACCAGCTGGTCCACAAAATCTAAAACCAGCTGGTTCACAAAATCTAAAACCAGCTGGTTCACAAAATCTAAAACCAGCTGGTTCTGGAAGTTGTGGACCAGATGGTCCACAACATCCAGAACCAGTTGGTCCACAACATCTTAAAACCAGCTGGTCCACAACATATAGAACCAGCTGGTCCACAGCATCCAGAACCAGTTGGTTCACAACATCTAAAACCAGCTGGTCCACAACATCTAGAACCAGCTGGTCCACAACATCTAAAACCATCTGGTCCACAACATCTAGAACCAGCTGGTCCACAACTTCCAGAACCAGCTGGTTCACAAAATCTAAGACCAGCTGGTTCTGGAAGTAGTGGACCAGCTGGTCCACAACATCCAGAACCAGCTGGTTCACAAAATCTAAAGCCAGCTGGTCCACAACATCCAGAACCAGTTAGTCAACAACATCTTAAATCCAGCTGGTCCACAACATCTAAAACCAGCTGGTCCACAGCATCCAGAACCTGGTGGTCCACAACATCTAAAACCTACTGGTCCATAGCATCTAGAACCAGCTGGTCCACAACATCTAAAACCAACTGGTTCACAACATCTAGGACCAGCTGGTCCACAACATCTAAAACCAGCTTGTCCACAACATCTAGAACCAGCTGGTCCACAACATCTAAAACCAGCTGGTCCACAACATCTAGAACCAGCTGGTCCAGAGCATCCAGAACCAGCTGGTCCAAAGCATCTAGAACCAGCTGGTCCACAACATCTAGAACCAGCTGGTCCACAGCATCTAGAACCAGCTGGTCCACAACATCTAGAACAAGCTGGTCCACAGCATCCAGAACCAGCTGGTCCACAGCATCTAGAACCAGCTAGTCCACAACATCTAGAACCAGCTGGTCCACAACATCTAGAACCAGCTGGTCCACAACATCTAAAACTAGCTGGTCCACAGCATCCAGAACCAGCTGGTCCACAGCATCCAGAACCAGCTGGTTCACAACATCTAGAACAAGCTGGTCCACAACATCTAAAACCAGCTGGTCCACAACATCTAAAACCAGCTGGTCCACAACATCTAGAACAAGCTGGTCCACAACTTCCAGAACCAACTGGTCCACAAAATCTAAAACCAACTGGTTCACAAAATCTAAAACCAGCTGGTTCACAAAATCTAAAACCAGCTGGTTCTGGAAGTTGTGGACCAGATGGTCCACAACATCCAGAACCAGTTGGTCCACAACATCTTAAAACCAGCTGGTCCACAATATATAGAACCAGCTGGTCCACAGCATCCAGAACCAGTTGGTCCACAGCATCCAGAACCAGTTGGTTCACAACATCTAGAACCAGCTGGTCCACAACATCTAGAACCAGCTGGTCCACAACATCTAAAACCACCTGGTCCACAACATCTAGAACCAGCTGGTCCACAACTTCCAGAACCAGCTGGTTCACAAAATCTAAGACCAGCTGGTTCTGGAAGTTGTGGACCAGCTGGTCCACAACATCCAGAACCAGCTGGTCCACAGCATCCAGAACCAGTTGGTTCACAACATCTAAAACCAGCTGGTCCACAACATCTAGAACCAGCTGGTCCACAGCATCCAGAACCAGTTGGTTCACAACATCTAAAACCAGCTGGTCCACAACATCTAGAACCAGCTGGTCCACAACATCTAGAACCAGCTGGTCCACAACATCTAAAACCAGCTGGTCCACAGCATCTAGAACCAGCTGGTCCACAACATCTAAAACCAGCTGGTCCACAACATCTAGAACCAGCTGGTCCACAACATCTAGAACCAGCTGGTCCACAACATCTAAAACCAGCTGGTCCACAACATCTAAAACCAGCTGGTCCACAACATCTAAAACCAGCTGGTCCACAACATCTAGAACCAGCTGGTCCACAACATCTAAAACCAGCTGGTCCACAACATCTAAAACCAGCTGGTCCACAACATCTAGAACCAGCTGGTCCACAACATCTAGAACCAGCTGGTCCACAACATCTAGAACCAGCTGGTCCACAACATCTAGAACCAGCTGGTCCACAACATCTAGAACCAGCTGGTCCACAACATCTAAAACCAGCTGGTCCACAACATCTAGAACCAGCTGGTCCACAACATCTAAAACCATCTTGTCCACAACTTCCAGAACCAGCTGGTCCACAGCATCTAGAACCAGCTGGTCCACAACATCTAGAACCAGCTGGTCCACAACATCTAAAACCATCTGGTCCATAGCATCCAGAACCAGCTGGTCCAAAACATCTAGAACCAGCTGGTCCACAACATCTAAAACCAGCTGGTCCAAAACATCTAGAACCAGCTGGTCCACAACATCTAAAACCAGCTGGTCCACAACATCTAGAACCAGCTGGTCCACAAATTCCAGAACCAGCTGGTCCACAACATCTAAAACCATCTGGACCACAACATCTAGAACCAGCTGGTCCACAACATCTAGAACCAGCTGGTCCACAACTACCAGAACCAGCTGGTCCACAACATCTAAAACCAGCTGGTCTACAACATCTAAAACCAGCTGGTCCACAATTTTCAGAACCAGCTGGTTCACAACATCTAAAACCAGGTGGTCCACAACATCTAAAACCATCTTGTCCACAACTTCCAGAACCAGCTGGTCCACAGTATCTAGAACCAGCTGGTCCACAACATCTAGAACCAGCTGGTCCACAACATCTAAAACCATCTGGTCCACAGCATCCAGAACCAGCTGGTCCAAAATATCTAGAACCAGCTTGTCCACAACATCTAAAACCAGCTGGTCCACAACTTCCAGAACAAGCTGGTCCACAACATCTAAAACCATCTGGACCACAACTTCCAGAACCAGCTGGTTCACAACATCTAAAATCAGCTGGTCCACAACATCTAGAACCAGCTAGTCCACAACATCTAAAACCAACTGGTCCACAACATCTAGAACCAGCTAGTCCACAACATCTAAAACCAACTGGTCCACAACATCTAGAACCAGCTGGTCCACAACATCTAAAACCATCTGGTCCACAACTTCCAGAACCAGCTGGTCCACAACATCTAGAATCAGCTGGTCCACAAAATCTAGAACCAGCTGGTCCACAACATCTAGAACCAGCTGGTCCGCAACATCTAAAACCAGCTGGTCCACAACATCTAGAACCAGCTGGTCCACAACATCTAAAACCAGCTGGTCCACAACATCTAAAACCAGCTGGTCTACAACATCTAAAACCAGCTGGTCTACAACATCTAAAACCAGCTGGTCCACAACATCTAAAACCTGCTGGTCCACAACATCTAGAACCAGCTGGTCCACAGCATTTAGAACCAGCTGGTCCACAACATGTAGAACCAGCTGGTCCACAGCATCTAGAACCAGTTAGTCCACAACATCTAGAACCAGCTGGTCCACAACATCTAAAACCAGCTGGTCCACAGCATCCAGAACCAGCTGGTCCACAACATCTAAAACCTACTGGTCCATAGCATCTAGAACCAGCTGGTCCACAACATCTAAAACCAACTGGTTCACAACATCTAGAACCAGCTGGTCCACAACATCTAAAACCAGCTGGTCCACAACATCTAGAACCAGCTGGTCCACAACATCTAAAACCAGCTGGTCCACAACATCTAGAACCAGCTGGTCCAGAGCATCCAGAACCAGCTGGTCCAAAGCATCTAGAACCAGCTGGTCCACAACATCTAGAACCAGCTGGTCCACAGCATCTAGAACCAGCTGGTCCACAACATCTAGAACAAGCTGGTCCATAGCATCCAGAACCAGCTGGTCCACAGCATCTAGAACCAGCTGGTCCACAACATCTAGAACAAGCTGGTCCATAGCATCTAGAACCAGCTGGTCCACAGCATCTAGAACCAGCTAGTCCACAACATCTAGAACCAGCTGGTCCACAACATCTATGGTAAATGGTAAATGGAGCTTATTTATATAGCGCTTTCCAGCCCCCTGTGAGGAGCCCCAAAGCGCTTTACAATACCAGCCATCCACCCATTCATTCAGACATTCATACACCGGTAGTGGTAGCCTGCCTTGCAAGGCGCCATCCAGACCTACCGGGAGCAACTTGGGGTTAAGTGTCTTGCCCAGGGACACAACGACACATGGTGAGCGGACGCGGGATTCGAACCTCCAACCTTCCGATCGGGGGTCGACTGCCATTACCACTGTGCCACGGCCACCCCATCTAGAACCAGTTGTCCACAACATCTAAAACTAGCTGGTCCACAGCATCCAGAACCAGCTGGTCCACAGCATCCAGAACCAACTGGTCCACAACATCTAGAACCAGCTGGTACACAACATCTAAAACCATCTGGTCCACAACTTCCAGAACCAGCTGGTCCACAACATCTAGAATCAGCTGGTCCACAAAATCTAGAACCAGCTGGTCCACAACATCTAGAACCAGCTGGTCCGCAACATCTAAAACCAGCTGGTCCACAACATCTAGAACCAGCTGGTCCACAACATCTAAAACCAGCTGGTCCACAACATCTAAAACCAGCTGGTCTACAACATCTAAAACCAGCTGGTCTACAACATCTAAAACCAGCTGGTCCACAACATCTAAAACCTGCTGGTCCACAACATCTAGAACCAGCTGGTCCACAGCATTTAGAACCAGCTGGTCCACAACATGTAGAACCAGCTGGTCCACAGCATCTAGAACCAGTTAGTCCACAACATCTAGAACCAGCTGGTCCATAACATCTAAAACCAGCTGGTCCATAGCATCCAGAACCAGCTGGTCCACAACATCTAAAACCTACTGGTCCATAGCATCTAGAACCAGCTGGTCCACAACATCTAAAACCAACTGGTTCACAACATCTAGAACCAGCTGGTCCACAACATCTAAAACCAGCTGGTCCACAACATCTAGAACCAGCTGGTCCACAACATCTAAAACCAGCTGGTCCACAACATCTAGAACCAGCTGGTCCAGAGCATCCAGAACCAGCTGGTCCAAAGCATCTAGAACCAGCTGGTCCACAACATCTAGAACCAGCTGGTCCATAGCATCTAGAACCAGCTGGTCCACAACATCTAGAACAAGCTGGTCCACAGCATCCAGAACCAGCTGGTCCACAGCATCTAGAACCAGCTAGTCCACAACATCTAGAACCAGCTGGTCCACAACATCTAGAACTAGCTGGTCCACAGCATCCAGAACCAGCTGGTCCACAGCATCCAGAACCAGCTGGTTCACAACATCTAGAACAAGCTGGTCCACAACATCTAAAACCACTGGTCCACAACATCTAAAACCAGCTGGTCCACAACATCTAGAACAAGCTGGTCCACAACTTCCAGAACCAGCTGGTCCACAAAATCTAAAACCAGCTGGTTCACAAAATCTAAAACCAGCTGGTTCACAAAATCTAAAACCAGCTGGTTCTGGAAGTTGTGGACCAGATGGTCCACAACATCCAGAACCAGTTGGTCCACAACATCTTAAAACCAGCTGGTCCACAACATATAGAACCAGCTGGTCCACAGCATCCAGAACCAGTTGGTTCACAACATCTAAAACCAGCTGGTCCACAACATCTAGAACCAGCTGGTCCACAACATCTAAAACCATCTGGTCCACAACATCTAGAACCAGTTGGTCCACAACTTCCAGAACCAGCTGGTTCACAAAATCTAAGACCAGCTGGTTCTGGAAGTTGTGGACCAGCTGGTCCACAACATCCAGAACCAGCTGGTTCACAAAATCTAAAGCCAGCTGGTCCACAACATCCAGAACCAGTTGGTCAACAACATCTTAAAACCAGCTGGTCCACAACATCTAAAACCAGCTGGTCCACAGCATCCAGAACCAGCTGGTCCACAACATCTAAAACCTACTGGTCCATAGCATCTAGAACCAGCTGGTCCACAACATCTAAAACCAACTGGTTCACAACATCTAAGACCAGCTGGTCCACAACATCTAAAACCAGCTGGTCCACAACATCTAGAACCAGCTGGTCCACAACATCTAAAACCAGCTGGTCCACAACATCTAGAACCAGCTGGTCCAGAGCATCCAGAACCAGCTGGTCCAAAGCATCTAGAACCAGCTGGTCCACAACATCTAGAACCAGCTGGTCCACAGCATCTAGAACCAGCTGGTCCACAACATCTAGAACAAGCTGGTCCACAGCATCCAGAACCAGCTGGTCCACAGCATCTAGAACCAGTTAGTCCACAACATCTAGAACCAGCTGGTCCACAACATCTAAAACCAGCTGGTCCACAACATCTAGAACCAGCTGGTCCACAACATCCAGAACCAGTTGGTTCACAACATCTAAAACCAGCTGGTCCACAACATCTAGAACCAGCTGGTCCACAACATCTAAAACCATCTGGTCCACAACATCTAGAACCAGCTGGTCCACAACTTCCAGAACCAGCTGGTTCACAAAATCTAAGACCAGCTGGTTCTGGAAGTTGTGGACCAGCTGGTCCACAACATCCAGAACCAGCTGGTTCACAAAATCTAAAGCCAGCTGGTCCACAACATCCAGAACCAGTTGGTCAACAACATCTTAAAACCATCTGGTCCACAACATCTAAAACCAGCTGGTCCACAGCATCCAAAACCAGCTGGTCCACAACATCTAAAACCTACTGGTCCATAGCATCTAGAACCAGCTGGTCCACAACATCTAAAACCAACTGGTTCACAACATCTAAGACCAGCTGGTCCACAACATCTAAAACCAGCTGGTCCACAACATCTATAACCAGCTGGTCCACAACATCTAAAACCAGCTGGTCCACAACATCTAGAACCAGCTGGTCCAGAGCATCCAGAACCAGCTGGTCCAAAGCATCTAGAACCAGCTGGTCCACAACATCTAGAACCAGCTGGTCCACAGCATCTAGAACCAGCTGGTCCACAACATCTAGAACAAGCTGGTCCACAGCATCCAGAACCAGCTGGTCCACAGCATCTAGAACCAGCTGGTCCACAACATCTAGAACCAGCTGGTCCACAACATCTAGAACCAGCTGGTCCACAGCATCTAGAACCAGCTGGTCCACAACATCTAGAACCAGCTGGTCCACAACATCTAGAACCAGCTGGTCCACAACATCTAGAACCAGCTGGTCCACAACATCTAGAACCAGCTGGTCCACAACATCTAAAACCAGCTGGTCCATAGCATCTAGAACCAGCTGGTCCACAACATCTAAAACCAACTGGTTCACAACATCTAGAACCAGCTGGTCCACAACATCTAAAACCAGCTGGTCCACAACATCTAGAACCAGCTGGTCCACAACATCTAAAACCAGCTGGTCCACAACATCTAGAACCAGCTGGTCCAGAGCATCCAGAACCAGCTGGTCCAAAGCATCTAGAACCAGCTGGTCCACAACATCTAGAACCAGCTGGTCCACAGCATCTAGAACCAGCTGGTCCACAACATCTAGAACAAGCTGGTCCACAGCATCCAGAACCAGCTGGTCCACAGCATCTAGAACCAGCTAGTCCACAACATCTAGAACCAGCTGGTCCACAACATCTAGAACCAGCTGGTCCACAACATCTAAAACTAGCTGGTCCACAGCATCCAGAACCAGCTGGTCCACAGCATCCAGAACCAGCTGGTTCACAACATCTAGAACAAGCTGGTCCACAACATCTAAAACCAGCTGGTCCACAACATCTAAAACCAGCTGGTCCACAACATCTAGAACAAGCTGGTCCACAACTTCCAGAACCAGCTGGTCCACAAAATCTAAAACCAGCTGGTTCACAAAATCTAAAACCAGCTGGTTCACAAAATCTAAAACCAGCTGGTTCTGGAAGTTGTGGACCAGATGGTCCACAACATCCAGAACCAGTTGGTCCACAACATCTTAAAACCAGCTGGTCCACAACATATAGAACCAGCTGGTCCATAGCATCCAGAACCAGTTGGTTCACAACATCTAAAACCAGCTGGTCCACAACATCTAGAACCAGCTGGTCCACAACATCTAAAACCATCTGGTCCACAACATCTAGAACCAGCTGGTCCACAACTTCCAGAACCAGCTGGTTCACAAAATCTAAGACCAGCTGGTTCTGGAAGTAGTGGACCAGCTGGTCCACAACATCCAGAACCAGCTGGTTCACAAAATCTAAAGCCAGCTGGTCCACAACATCCAGAACCAGTTGGTCAACAACATCTTAAATCCAGCTGGTCACCAACATCTAAAACCAGCTGGTCCACAGCATCCAGAACCAGCTGGTCCACAACATCTAAAACCTACTGGTCCATAGCATCTAGAACCAGCTGGTCCACAACATCTAAAACCAACTGGTTCACAACATCTAAGACCAGCTGGTCCACAACATCTAGAACCAGCTGGTCCACAACATCTAGAACCAACTGGTCCACAACATCTAAAACCAGCTGGTCCACAACATCTAGAACCAGCTGGTCCAGAGCATCCAGAACCAGCTGGTCCAAAGCATCTAGAACCAGCTGGTCCACAACATCTAGAACCAGCTGGTCCACAGCATCTAGAACCAGCTGGTCCACAACATCTAGAACAAGCTGGTCCACAGCATCCAGAACCAGCTGGTCCACAGCATCCAGAACCAGCTGGTTCACAACATCTAGAACAAGCTGGTCCACAACATCTAAAACCAGCTGGTCCACAACATCTAAAACCAGCTGGTCCACAACATCTAGAACAAGCTGGTCCACAACTTCCAGAACCAGCTGGTCCACAAAATCTAAAACCAGCTGGTTCACAAAATCTAAAACCAGCTGGTTCTGGAAGTTGTGGACCAGATGGTCCACAACATCCAGAACCAGTTGGTCCACAACATATAGAACCAGTTGGTCCACAGCATCCAGAACCAGTTGGTTCACAACATCTAAAATCAGATGGTCCACAACATCTAGAACCAGCTGGTCCATAACATCTAAAACCATCTGGTCCACAGCATCCAGAACCAGCTGGTCCAAAACATCTAGAACCAGCTGGTCCACAACATCTAAAACCAGCTGGTCCACAACATCTAGAACCAGCTGGTCCACAACTTCCAGAACCAGCTGGTCCACAACATCTAAAACCATCTGGACCACAACATCTAGAACCAGCTGGTCCACAACTTCCAGAACCAGCTGGTCCACAACATCTAAAACCAGCTGGTCCACAACATCTAAAACCAGCTGGTCCACAACTTCCAGAACCAGCTGGTTCACAACATCTAAAACCAGCTGGTCCACAACATCTAAAACCATCTTGTCCACAACTTCCAGAACCAGCTGGTCCACAGCATCTAGAACCAGCTGGTCCACAACATCTAGAACCAGCTGGTCCACAACATCTATAACCAGCTGGTCCACAACATCTAGAACCAGCTGGTCCACAACTTCCAGAACCAGCTGGTTCACAACATCTAAAATCAGCTGGTCCACAACATCTAGAACCAGCTAGTCCACAACATCTAAAACCAACTGGTCCACAACATCTAGAACCAGCTGGTCCACAACTCCCAGAACCAGCTGGTCCACAACATCTAAAACCATCTGGTCCACAACTTCCAGAACCAGCTGGTCCACAACATCTAGAACCAGCTGGTCCACAACATCTAGAACCAGCTGGTCCACAACATCTAGAACCAGCTGGTCCACAACATCTAGAACCAGCTGGTCCACAACATCTAGAACCAGCTGGTCCACAACATCTAGAACCAGCTGGTCCACAACATCTAGAACCAGCTGGTCCACAACATCTAAAACCAGCTGGTCCACAACATCTAGAACCAGCTGGTCCACAACATCTAGAACCAGCTGGTCCACAACATCTAGAACCAGCTGGTCCACAACATCTAGAACCAGCTGGTCCACAACATCTAAAACCAGCTGGTCCACAGCATCCAGAACCAGCTGGTCCACAACATCTAAAACCAGCTGGTCCACAACATCTAGAACCAGCTGGTCCACAACATCTAAAACCAGCTGGTCCACAACATCTAGAACCAGCTGGTCCACAACATCTAAAACCAGCTGGTCCACAACATCTAGAACCAGCTGGTCCAGAGCATCCAGAACCAGCTGGTCCAAAGCATCTAGAACCAGCTGGTCCACAACATCTAGAACCAGCTGGTCCACAGCATCTAGAACCAGCTGGTCCACAACATCTAGAACAAGCTGGTCCACAGCATCCAGAACCAGCTGGTCCACAGCATCTAGAACCAGCTAGTCCACAACATCTAGAACCAGCTGGTCCACAACATCTAGAACCAGCTGGTCCACAACATCTAAAACTAGCTGGTCCACAGCATCCAGAACCAGCTGGTCCACAGCATCCAGAACCAGCTGGTTCACAACATCTAGAACAAGCTGGTCCACAACATCTAAAACCAGCTGGTCCACAACATCTAAAACCAGTTGGTCCACAACATCTAGAACAAGCTGGTCCACAACTTCCAGAACCAGCTGGTCCACAAAATCTAAAACCAGCTGGTTCTGGAAGTTGTGGAACCAGCTGGTCCACAACTTCCAGAACCAGCTGGTTCACAAAATCTAAAACCAGCTGGTTCACAAAATCTAGAACCAGCTGGTCCACAACATCTAGAGCCAGCTGGTCCACAACATCTAAAGCCATCTGGTCCACAGCATCCAGAACCAGCTGGTCCAAAACATCTAGAACCAGTTGGTTCACAACATCTAGAACCAGCTGGTCCACAACATCTAAAACCAGCTGGTCCACAACATATAGAACCAGCTGGTCCACAACATCCAAAACCAGCTGGTCCACAACATATAGAACCAGCTGGTCCACAACATCCAAAACCAGCTGGTCCACAACATCTTAAAACCAGCTGGTCCACAACATCTAGAACCATCTAGTCCACAGCATCCAGAACAAGCTGGTCAACAGCATCTAGAACCAGTTGGTCCGAAACATCTAGAGCCAGCTGGTCCACAACATCTAAAACCATCTGGTCCACAGCATCCAGAACCAGCTGGTCCAAAACATCTAGAACCAGCTGGTTCACAACATCTAGAACCAGCTGGTTCACAACATCTAGAACCAGCTGGTCCACAACATCTAGAACCAGCTGGTCCGCAACATCTAAAACCAGCTGGTCCACAACATCTAGAACCAGCTGGTCCACAACATCTAAAACCAGCTGGTCCACAACATCTAAAACCAGCTGGTCTACAACATCTAAAACCAGCTGGTCTACAACATCTAAAACCAGCTGGTCCACAACATCTAAAACCTGCTGGTCCACAACATCTAGAACCAGCTGGTCCACAGCATTTAGAACCAGCTGGTCCACAACATGTAGAACCAGCTGGTCCACAGCATCTAGAACCAGTTAGTCCACAACATCTAGAACCAGCTGGTCCACAACATCTAAAACCAGCTGGTCCACAGCATCCAGAACCAGCTGGTCCACAACATCTAAAACCTACTGGTCCATAGCATCTAGAACCAGCTGGTCCACAACATCTAAAACCAACTGGTTCACAACATCTAGAACCAGCTGGTCCACAACATCTAAAACCAGCTGGTCCACAACATCTAGAACCAGCTGGTCCACAACATCTAAAACCAGCTGGTCCACAACATCTAGAACCAGCTGGTCCAGAGCATCCAGAACCAGCTGGTCCAAAGCATCTAGAACCAGCTGGTCCACAACATCTAGAACCAGCTGGTCCACAGCATCTAGAACCAGCTGGTCCACAACATCTAGAACAAGCTGGTCCATAGCATCCAGAACCAGCTGGTCCACAGCATCTAGAACCAGCTAGTCCACAACATCTAGAACCAGCTGGTCCACAACATCTATGGTAAATGGTAAATGGAGCTTATTTATATAGCGCTTTCCAGCCCCCTGTGAGGAGCCCCAAAGCGCTTTACAATACCAGCCATCCACCCATTCATTCAGACATTCATACACCGGTAGTGGTAGCCTGCCTTGCAAGGCGCCATCCAGACCTACCGGGAGCAACTTGGGGTTAAGTGTCTTGCCCAGGGACACAACGACACATGGTGAGCGGACGCGGGATTCGAACCTCCAACCTTCCGATCGGGGGTCGACTGCCATTACCACTGTGCCACGGCCACCCCATCTAGAACCAGTTGTCCACAACATCTAAAACTAGCTGGTCCACAGCATCCAGAACCAGCTGGTCCACAGCATCCAGAACCAACTGGTCCACAACATCTAGAACCAGCTGGTACACAACATCTAAAACCATCTGGTCCACAACTTCCAGAACCAGCTGGTCCACAACATCTAGAATCAGCTGGTCCACAAAATCTAGAACCAGCTGGTCCACAACATCTAGAACCAGCTGGTCCGCAACATCTAAAACCAGCTGGTCCACAACATCTAGAACCAGCTGGTCCACAACATCTAAAACCAGCTGGTCCACAACATCAAAACCAGCTGGTCTACAACATCTAAAACCAGCTGGTCTACAACATCTAAAACCAGCTGGTCCACAACATCTAAAACCTGCTGGTCCACAACATCTAGAACCAGCTGGTCCACAGCATTTAGAACCAGCTGGTCCACAACATGTAGAACCAGCTGGTCCACAGCATCTAGAACCAGTTGGTCCACAACATCTAGAACCAGCTGGTCCACAACATCTAGAACCAGCTGGTCCACAGCATCTAGAACCAGCTGGTCCACAACATCTAAAACCTGCTGGTCCATAGCATCTAGAACCAGCTGGTCCACAACATCTAGAACCAGCTGGTCCACAACATCTAGAACCAGCTGGTCCACAACATCTAGAACCAGCTGGTCCACAACATCTAGAACCAGCTGGTCCACAACATCTAGAACCAGCTGGTCCACAGCATCTAGAACCAGCTGGTCCACAACATCTAGAACAAGCTGGTCCACAGCATCCAGAACCAGCTGGTCCACAGCATCTAGAACCAGCTAGTCCACAACATCTAGAACCAGCTGGTCCACAACATCTAGAACCAGCTGGTCCACAACATCTAAAACTAGCTGGTCCACAGCATCCAGAACCAGCTGGTCCACAGCATCCAGAACCAGCTGGTTCACAACATCTAGAACAAGCTGGTCCACAACATCTAAAACCAGCTGGTCCACAACATCTAAAACCAGTTGGTCCACAACATCTAGAACAAGCTGGTCCACAACTTCCAGAACCAGCTGGTCCACAAAATCTAAAACCAGCTGGTTCACAAAATCTAAAACCAGCTGGTTCACAAAATCTAAAACCAGCTGGTTCTGGAAGTTGTGGACCAGATGGTCCACAACATCCAGAACCAGTTGGTCCACAACATCTTAAAACCAGCTGGTCCACAACATATAGAACCAGCTGGTCCACAGCATCCAGAACCAGTTGGTTCACAACATCTAAAACCAGCTGGTCCACAACATCTAGAACCAGCTGGTCCACAACATCTAAAACCATCTGGTCCACAACATCTAGAACCAGTTGGTCCACAACTTCCAGAACCAGCTGGTTCACAAAATCTAAGACCAGCTGGTTCTGGAAGTTGTGGACCAGCTGGTCCACAACATCCAGAACCAGCTGGTTCACAAAATCTAAAGCCAGCTGGTCCACAACATCCAGAACCAGTTGGTCAACAACATCTTAAAACCAGCTGGTCCACAACATCTAAAACCAGCTGGTCCACAGCATCCAGAACCAGCTGGTCCACAACATCTAAAACCAGCTGGTCCACAACATCTAGAACCAGCTGGTCCACAACATCTAAAACCAGCTGGTCCACAACATCTAAAACCAGCTGGTCCACAACATCTAGAACCAGCTGGTCCACAACATCTAGAACCAGCTGGTCCACAACATCTTCAAAACATCTAAAACCAGCTGGTCCACAACATCTAAAACCAGCTGGTCCACAACATCCAGAACCAGGTGGTCCACAACATCCAGAACCAGGTGGTCCACAACATCTAGAACCAGCTGGTCCACAACATCTAGAACCAGCTGGTTCAAAACATCTAAAACCAGCTGGTCCACAACATCTAGAACCAGCTGGTCCACAACTTCCAGAACCAGCTGGTCCACAAAATCTAAAACCAGCTGGTCCACAAAATCTAAAACCAGCTGGTTCACAACATCTAAAACCAGCTGGTCCACAACATCTAAAACCAGCTGGTCCACAACATCCAGAACCAGGTGGTCCACAACATCCAGAACCAGGTGGTCCACAACATCTAGAACCAGCTGGTCCACAACATCTAGAACCAGCTGGTTCAAAACATCTAAAACCAGCTGGTCCACAACATCTAGAACCAGCTGGTCCACAACTTCCAGAACCAGCTGGTCCACAAAATCTAAAACCAGCTGGTCCACAAAATCTAAAACCACCTGGTTCACAACATCTAAAACCAGCTGGTCTACAACATCTAGAACCAGCTGGTCCACAACTTCCAGAACCAGCTGGTCCACAAAATCTAAAACCAGCTGGTTCACAAAATCTAAAACCAGCTGGTTCACAAAATCTAAAACCAGCTGGTTCTGGAAGTTGTGGACCAGCTGGTCCACAACATCCAGAACCAGTTGGTCCACAACATCTTAAAACCAGCTGGTCCACAACATCTAGAACCAGCTGGTCCACAGCATCCAGAACCAGTTGGTTCACAACATCTAAAACCAGCTGGTCCACAACATCTAGAACCAGCTGGTCCACAACATCTAGAACCAGCTGGTCCACAACATCTAAAACCAGCTGGTCCACAACATCTAGAACCAGCTGGTTCACAACATCTAAAACCAGCTGGTCCACAACATCTAGAACCAGCTGGTCCACAACATCTAGAACCAGCTGGTCCACAACATCTAGAACCAGCTGGTCCACAACATCTAGAACCAGCTGGTCCACAACATCTAAAACCAGCTGGTCCACAACATCTAGAACCAGCTGGTCCACAACATCTAGAACCAGCTGGTCCACAACATCTAGAACCAGCTGGTCCACA
>JBBPBX010020683.1:0-31941 GCA_038048925.1 Garcialebias charrua | reverse complement strand
GAATGTTGCAGCTACTAATGTTCTCCTGGCTTTGCATGAGAAGCAGGATTTGTTTCTGAAGAAGAAACCTAGCTTCAGTTTGAGTTTAGTGGCCATTTTGGAGATGTGGGTTTTAAAAGACAGTTCAGTGTCAATGTTGAAACCTAGATATTTGTAGGTGGAGACCATTTCTATTTGTTTTCCCTCTTGGGTTCCAATTTGAGGTGGGTTCTCTGGTTGCAGCTTTCTGTTGGCAAGAACCATGCACTTGCTTTTGTCGGCATTTAGGACCAGTCTAAGTTTTTGCAGCCGTGACTGAATAATATTAAAAGCGTCCTGAAGAGAGGTGAAAGCTTGGCTGAGGGAGGAAGAACAGCAATAGATGATGGTGTCATCTGCGTAATAATGGTGGGAGGCATTTGACAGATCACTGCAAAGATCGTTTATGTATAGGGAGAAAAGAATGGGACCCAAGACAGAACCCTGTGGCACCCCTTTCACAACATCTAAGAAAGTAGAGGAGGATCCGGCTACATGAACAGACTGCGTTCTGTCAGTTAGGTAGTTGGTGAACCAGGAGACTGCAAGTTTTGATAGACCAGAGTGTTCCAGGATGTTTGTCAATAGTCTGTGATCAACTGTATCAAATGCCTTGGACAGGTCTATAAATAGGGCAACACAGAATTGTTTGCAGTCCAGGGCATGTATGATGTCATTTAATACTTTGAGAACTGTAGTGACGGTGCTGTGTTGTTTTCTGAATCCTGACTGGAATTGTGATAGAATATGGTTTGCTTGTAGGAAATCAGTTAGCTGATCACAGACAAGTCTTTCGAACAGTTTGGCAAGAATGCATAATTTTGAAATTGGTCTGTAGTTGTTGACATTTGTTGGTTCACCCCCTTTTAGCAGAGGGAGAACAAAAGCTGATTTCCAGATTTTGGGTATTTTATTTGTGTTGAGACTGAGATTGAAAATATTGGAAAGAGGTTCAGCAATGAAATCTGCAGCTAGTTTTAGGAAAAGTGGTTCTATGTTGTCAGGTCCTGCTGCTTTGCGTGTGTCGAGAGTTTTTAGAGCATTTAGAACTTCAGCGGGAGATATTGATTCAAAATCAAAGCGATTTGTGACCTGTTTGTCCAGCACATGTGGAGCTGGGGGTGGATTTGCATCAGTTTGGTCAGCAGATAACATTTCAGGATGTGTAGATTCAAACAGGGAGCCAGAGGATATAAAGTGTTCATTAAAACAGTTCAGAATTGATAATTTGTCTGACAGAATACCTGTGCTGGTCATGATGGAGCTGGGTAAATCAGTGGATGTTGTCTGACCAGAATTTGATTTTACTGTTTGCCAAAACCTTTTTGGATCATTTAGATTTTTGGTGGATTCATCCAGGTAGTAATTTGATTTTGCATTTCTAATTAGTGTTGTGCATTTGTTCCTAAGCTGCCGGAAACTGAGCCAGTCATGATCGTTTTTTGATTTTCTGGCCTTAGCCCAGGCAGCATCTCTTTCTTTGAGCAGATTTCCTATCTCCGGGGAAAACCAAGGATTTTTACGTCCCTTTATTCTGTATTTACGGTATGGAGCATGTGTGTTGATTATGTTTTGAAAACCCTCATAGAAGTAAGCCAGTGCAAGTTCTACATCATCTATCAATGAACCTCACCTCATTGGAGATAAGAGCTGAGAAGTTGTGGACACTTAACGGACTGTGTTGTCCAGTAGAGGTCTAGTATCTCCACCTCATGTTCGTTACTGGATTTAAACCTCTTCACATCTCTCTGAAACTCTGAGTGTTACACTTTTCTTGAAGCTCTCAAGGAGACAAGTGGACACTATTTTGTTACAATTATTTTGAATTAAGAGACACAAATCAATCAGAAAGACTTCCTTTTAATTTGTGTTAATTCAGAATTGATCAACAGTATGCTTTTGTCATTTAATGATGATTTGTTATTTGCATGAGTTTGACCTTTCTGCTGGTTTATTCTTCAGTACGATGGTGCTACAAAATCTATGATACAGTTCAGGGTAAACAAGTGAACTTCTCTGTTTTGTCTATCAAGCTAGAGATAATATTTCACTTTGCTGGCTAGTCCATCTGGCTGGTTCTCTAAACAGTTTTCCTGCTGTCCTTCAGAGATCTTCCGAATATGGGAACTGAAAAATCCCTCCTTTACTTTCTAAAACAGCCAATAACCATTCAGGAAGTGGGCTGACTCCGCCCTCAATATAAAACTCTTACTTCCCGTTTTGGCTTCAGTGTGTGAAAGGGAGAACTAAACTGAACAACTTGGTTCTTCTCTGGAAACTGGTGGAACGTTGTGGTCATTTGTCAATTAGACCTACGTTTCTCCACCAGAGTTACAGCAGAGCATTGCTGTAACTCACTCATTCCTATTTTGAAAGAAATTGTTTTCTGAAAGTTTTATTTTGAAACCCAGTCAGGACGTTGGCCTGGTTCCTGCCGGGAAAGGCGCTCTTGCTTGTATCGTTGAATCAGCTATATACGCGCGGAAGTGCAACTGGACCTCTACTGGACAACACAGTCCGTTAAGTGTCCACAACTTCTCAGCTCTTATCTCCAAGAGACGTGCTCATCACCAGGTAAAGAGTTGTAGACTGTATGCTGAACGTGCGGGGAGTCCAGCCGGACTCGTTTGGGAAAAGTGCCACCCTGATGCATTTCAAAATAATTAACTTCTGTTAAACTTAGCTTTCATTCCACTTCTTCCTCCTTATTCTTATTTTTCTTAAGCCAGTAAACTTTTGAGTAAATGTGCCAGCAGGAATTTAGACTATAACTTGTCTGTTTGTTTCTATTTGAATTCTTGTCTACAGTAGTTATTAAATCAGAACTACAGTAATCTCGATACAAATGTTTAATGTACTTTTATGATTTTCTCAATAAAAGGCCCATCTTCTGCTGGATCAACATAAGTTGACGTCTCTCGTGAAATTACATTTTGTCTAGTCATATTTAAGCAATTTAATCTGGAAAAAGGTTGAACTCATGAATATTGATGATAGATTTGTGTAGATTTTATCTGCTCAAATCTTTCATCTGGAATATTGTACTAATCAGCAAACTGACTAGTATTATATCCCTTACAAGTGATTGCACCCCACGGTGTTTAATTACATATTGATGGCTCGTCCGAGTCCCTGGACGGTTATTAAATTGTATTTTTGTAGTCTATTGTTACGGTTGTTGGCATAGTTATCCTTGTTTTTGGACTTGGGAAGATAATCTGGCTGGTGAGTGTCGGGAAATTGCTGTTCTTGCATTGTCTGCGCCATTTCACGTTGGAATTATTTTTGTTTCAATTTTAAACGTCTGTTTGAAGCTGCTGGTGATGAATTTTGTCTGGGTCTGTGAGACGTTTTCATAATGTGTCGCACGTTGCATGCATTTTTCATTGTAGTGACCGCCGTGTCACCCCTCCACCACTCTTTTTCTTATTACATCTGCGGATTACTGTTGTCTACTGATTTCACATTGTCGGGCTGCTCCGGTGTACTATTTCTGTTGCAACGTCGTTTGTTTGTGGTTCGGGAGAACCCACTCAGTTCTGCGTTTGTACCGGACTATTAGTTGGTTACGACTTCAGTTCTGACAAGAGTCCATTGTTTTAAACAGTTAGAAGTGCTGTCTTCCTCAAGAAGTCGCGGGTGCTTGCGTTTATGTGTTTTGGTACGTTAAACAGATTTTTTCTGTGGTGTTTTGAGCGTTTATTTTGTGAAAATGTGTCCAGAACTTTGGGGTAAGCTAAGTTAGCATTCCCGGAGCTGAGGTTGCATAATAATAATAATAATAATAATAATAATAATAATAATAATAATAATAATAATAATAATAATAATAATAATAATAATAATAATAATAATAATAATAATGAATTCAATTTATAACGCACTTTTCATTAATGAAAATCTCAAAGTGCTACAAAGTGCAACAGAATTAAATGTCAATAAAACAAGTAATAAAACAAGTAAAATCAATAACAGTATCAACTAAGATCAAAGATAGAATCATGAGGAGGCAGAGTATGCTTGGTTAAAAAGAAAGGTCTTCAAGCCGCTCTTAAAGTCAACCAGTGACTGTGGAGCTCTTAGGCAGTCAGGAAGAGAGTTCCACAGGCGGGGGGCAGCCACACTGAAAGCCCGGTCTCCCATGGTCCTTAATTTGGTTCTCGGAATGTGAAGTAGATGACTGTTCTGTGACCGTAGAGACCGGGTTGGATGAGTATGGTGCAAGAATGTCCTTTAGATAATCTAGTGAAGTTCTGTGTGAGCATTGATGTGTAATGAGAGCAGTTTTGTACTGAATTCTGTAGGTGACAGGAAGCCAATGAAGGCATAAAGTGCTGTGATTGGTCCATTGTGTGTCGTGTTCAATATAGTTGGTTCTGATAGACTGCTGGTCGTCAGATTTAATTTGGTTCACACATTTCTGACAGTTTGTCTGTTTTGTTTCATTTCTATGCATGTAATATTGTCGAAGACTGCTTAACCGCTGTGTTTTGTGATATTTATAAGTGTTTTAGAATGTTAAAAAGTCCGTTCAACGTTAGAGTCTGACCAACCTTGGGGTCCGTGAACGCGTCGTTTGAACGGCACGTCAACGTGAATGACGTAGAGAGACGTAAGGTATAGAAGACTACATTACCCATGAGCGCTTAGGTTAAGAACTACAGTAGATGTTTTGTCTTCAATGTGATTAGTCGGTTACGCTTAATGTGGTGACGCGTGCAGGGTGGGACGGCCCATTCCTCGTCAGTTTTCACTTCAGTTACCAGCTCGGACAAGCTTCACGCTTGCTTGTCCGTTAATATCTTTGAAAACCTGTTTAATTGCTGTGTTTTTGAGATTTTGAATTATGTTTTAACGCAGTTGGTGTAAGACTACCGAATGCCATGTGACCAGGTCACGTGACACCGGAAGCTACAACTGGTTTATGGGACCGACTATTTTCTTTTACAAAAAGTTTAAAGGGGACCACATATTGGTTTTTTAAAATTTTATGGTATGTCTGTGTGCTATCCAGACCCCGTTCATTCAATTTAATACAAAAAATAATTCTTAGATAATAAATTATACCCTTTTTAATTCTGCCATTTCTAACTTCCGTTCTAAACGAGCTGTTTATGATAATGAGCTCTGAAGTCCACGCCCGTCAAAACTCTGTCTCCGCCCTCTGTAACTGCCAGTATCTCAAATCTGTTGTTGTTTTAAAATTAGCCTTTTTTTATTACTCGTTTTACTTACTGTTAGTGCTAGCTTAAAAGATAACTTACTGAAAGCTGTTTGTGTGCGCCGCCATTAGCTGCTCCTATTATCATGCCCTCCCGAATCCGAGCTCTTCCTCCTCCTTCGGTAACAAACAGCCCGCGTAGCTCCTGCTAGTTGCATGCAGCGCTTTGGTCCACGGTTGCACATCCAATCCAGACAAACGCAAACTTCACAGAGTGTTTCCAGTTAATTTATCCGTATGAGGCAACCTAACCTCTGACCGGACCGGACCCACACTGTCCTCAAAAGCCAGCAGCTAACTGCAGCCCGATCTCTCCGAAAAAAAAAAAAAGATGCCGTGGCCGGGACGCGAACCCCGGTCATTTGGGTGCGACACCAGTGTATTAACTCACTGACCTACAGGTTCAGTTGAACAACAGCAGTCCTTCATCGTATAAGAAATACATACAACCACCTACTTTTAGAACGCTGGAGTTTTGATTAGATTTTGATGAAGTGAAAGGTATTATTAAAATAAATAAGTTGCTAATCTGAAAATATATCGATCAGTGGTGCTTGATGGTACAGACTGTCGCCCCGCGAGAGAGTGTTGTGTGTGCACAGTTTTCTGCCGGCTGCGCGTTGGGAGCGATCGCTATTACACAAAAAATTGAACTAAAACGTAAAAATAACAATTATAAAGTATTATTATGTCGATGTATATATCTAGTCTCACCCCGATTTCACCGAAACAAAAGGCTTTAAAAAAAAGGGGGAAAAAAAAGATGCCGTTGACAGGATGCGAACTCCGCTCTCCTGCGTGGCGTTCAAGTGTCGTAACCGCTCAACCAAACTGACAGTTGTGCAAAAGCAGTCCTTCATCATATAAGAAACAAGTCCAAACCGCGAGAGTGTGTGTGCACAGTTTCAACGAGACAGAGTTCATTCAAACAAGGTAATAAAACATTCTGGTTTTACTCAAGATGTGCTGCTGGCTGGAGCAGGGCTGAGCCCATAGCCCCCCCGGGGGCTAAATAAATGAATAAATAAATAAATGACCGCCAGGTCAGCTCCAAAACTGCTCGGCAACGGTGACGTTTTTTATACTGAAGTGGGTTGAGCCGCACCAGGGGTTGCTAGTTGAGGGGCTGGACTCAGGTTTGGTGTGGGTTGTGGCTACGGTTTGTGACGTCACAAACCGCAGGAAGTGCAATCGGAGTGTTTCTATCAAAGATAAATAAATATACTTAGAGTAAATAAACCACTGGGTGCATTTTTTTAGCACTAGGACTGTTTTTTTATGAAGTACATACCCAAAGTTCAGTAAAAAAAACATTAAAAAGTGAATTTTGTATGTGTGGTCCCCTTTAAAAATCACAGTACTTGTTCCAAACGATGTTAGTCACATCAAGCCATCTTTTATAAGACCGGGTTCTAGAGATTGTCACGTCAAGGCTCTAGGTCTTTCTGCATGGTGCTTGTAATCCGTTTGTTAGATGTTTTGGTACACTAACGGCTAAGCTACGGCAACGCTCATGGGTGACAACAGCGCCTCTATAGCGGTCAGAAAGAGAAATTGCAGTTGCTGTGATTAAAGCATATCAGCTTTGCACCACCATCTGCTGGTTACTTTAAAGACTACGGTTTTTATGTAATTTGGTCCACATTTCAGCTTTCCTGTTTTTGAATAGAGTACAGTTTGAAATGTTGAACACACAACATCCTTTAATTTGATTTTCACATAAAATCAAATATTGATAGCAGAACAGTTACACAGAATTAATGCAGACATGTCTGCATTTTGATAAAACTTAACACTTTTATCGTAATTCTATGCACACAAGCTTTCCAGTTTATTTTAAACAAAAAGTTTAAAATAACAAACATGACGTATTTTTTGTCTTGATTTTCGCAAAAAATTAAAACAAAGATAGAACTTGTTTTGAGCTTTTCACAGGTTGACTAATTAATAAAAATCACTGATTTTTATTTGATATAACATCTTGGATGTTTTACTGAGCACACATACACTCCAGTTTATTTTGGATACAAGTTTATTTGAAATAACAAGCTGGAAGGCTTTGTTCTCTCCTGTTGACTGTCGCATGCAATAAGATTCAGTTTCAATGAAACTGCAAAACATCTTTTTAAGGTATGATGAGGCAGCATCCTGGGAAAATTTTACAGTGAATCATTGCTTTTGAATCAGATCACTTTTATGGGTGTTTGTGTGAATAAACAGAAATCAGATTGGGTTAGTTAGTAACTGTTGTTTGAATATAAGTTCTAGATAAAGTTAACACTACCTAAGGGTATTTAACTTTACAATTCATTGAGGGTAATTCCTGAAATAAGGTACCTATGAATAATAGACTTATTAAACACAGTGAAACACATAAACCTGGAGGCTGGTTAGTTTAATTTACTCAATGCTACATTAAAAGTGATGATTTTTATGCACACTGTAAAATAAGCCCCATCTTACTTGATTTTCCACAAAATTATAACAAAGATGGAAGGTACACAAGGTTTTGACACCCTTGCACCTCGCACAGAGGGGGAATTTGTCTCAAAGCATAATTACTCGACTGACAAGTTCATCTGGCAAAGAAGAGCTGATGCTTTTGAGCTGCTCAAAGTAAAGCTTGTATTGATAAGGCAGAAGAGCAAATGTCAAAGAGAAGAACTTCTCAAAAAATGCCTTGAGTTACAACGTCAGTTTAGACAATCAGGGATGAAACGGTGTGTTGTAAATGCTTGTGATGCTCACATGCGAAGCGGAACACCCTCAGGGGTGCGCCCAGGTCAAAAGGTCAAATCCCACTCGCAGAAAATAGAAGAGGTTCCCTCTCCTACAGAGTGCGAGAATAAACAGGATTTTCATAATAACAAACAACGTGGTGTTGCTGCCAGCTGGAACAGTGATTTAAATCGGGTTAAAGGGAGCTCTACTCCTCGTGCACCTCAGATTGACAAATCTGAGACAAGCAATGAACCACATCAGGTAGATGTTCGCTCTCTGGGAGAACCAAGATGGTTCAGATCGAACCGTAAAGGTTTTGACCTAGGTCTAACTGTGGATGAAGTTCGAATGAAGTTGATGTATGGGCGCCGATACCCACTGAACAATGGTTGGTCCCGACAGGAACCCCCGAGACGTGGTCCTCTTGCTCCTGCACCTCGAACTGAACAGTTCGAGACATGCAAAGAGTCACACAAGCTCCAGATTAAGGGCACGACGCCTCTGCGCTCGGAAGAGACTTAGGTCGTAAGTTGTTTGTTAGAAGATTTAAGTGTTACAGAGACTGACCGTCAGGGTACAATGAGTGGTGTTAACATTGAGAATAACACAAACAACATTGTCCAACCTGGTGAAGCGATGTGCAGCACTTTCTTTTACAAAGACTCAGAGCAGACTGTTGACAACAAAAATGTCAACATTGCCAAAGATGCTGATAGCAAACAAATTGCTGATAGTCAAAAGCATTCTGAAGGTCACGATGCTGACAGCCAACAAGATGCTGACAGTAACAAAGATTGCACAGACAGAGTCACACGTGAATGGAAACATGTGAGAAAACCTAAACGGTTTCTGTGTAACCTTATCAAAAGAGGGATGGCTATGAAAGCTTACCTACCAATCACACTGGAAGGGGTCATTGCGCGAGAAGCGCTCCTGGATTGCAGTTCAAATGTATCTATTATGTCAGCCAAACTGTTTGAGGAGCTAAGGACCACCGCTAACGGTGTTAACAGGCAAATACCCTTTGGGAAATGTGCTATTGAACTGCAGGGACTCGCAGAGACGGGAACAACCCTGACAGCTATAGCCATGGTTCACATGCAGATTGGCAAAATGTCACTATACCACCTGGTATATGTGTCTGAACTGGACGCATTCCCATTTGTGGTTGGCCAAGATTTTATAAATCGCTTCGATGCGATTATAAATTATGGTGATCAGACAATGTGGGCCACAGTGATCAATCCACTGCCGATCGAGGTGTCTCCCCAAGGTCAGAACACTGACTGTCTAACAGCGGGTACCGCAGAAGTCACAAGGGCATCCCCAAACGAGAGCACAAGCCCGGTAGCTGAACCTTCATTTACAGGTGAGACAGAGGAGACTCAACAATTGGACCAGACTCTGGCCCATCACGAGAACCTCCTCTGTGAGCTGACACCTTCAGCACTCACTGAACACTACCTATCACAGGTAGAAGAAGGTGTGGAGGTCCAAGGATCCCACACCAAAGACGTTGCACTGTCCTCTGGGACAGGTAATTCGGCTACCAGCCAAGCTTTCGATGAAACCTTGGTTCAAGGGCATATGAGTCCAGAAAATGACAGTCGGTCAAACGCTGACAGTCACTTGGACATCATTGTTGCAGATTTCGAGGACCCCTCATCAGACAAAAAGGGGGCAAACTCACATTACCTACCACTGGTGGAAGAAGGTGTGGAGATCCAAGGATCCCACGCCGAAGACGTTGTGCTGTCCCTTGGGACAGATAAATCGGCAATCTGCCAAGCTTTCAATGAAACCTTGGTTCAAGATGATTTGAATCTAGGACTACTCAGAAATGACTTAGTTCTTTCAGACTCAAAGAGCACCTCTTCAGTCATGAAGTGGGATGACACACACAACAACGACAGTGACTTGTCGCAGTCTGACCAGTCAGACACACTTGCGACTGCGCAGACAGTCGTGACTCGCATGACTTACACAGAAGGTGGCAGACGTAGAGGCAAACGTAAGAAGAAACGTTGGCCGAAGCCTAAGAAGAAACGTTGGCCATAACCTAGAAGGTTCCTGTGTACTGTCTACTCTAAACTGCGCAAACAGCTTAAACTAAACAATGGCATCCTAACTCGTGCCCATGGACGGACGTCCTCACCTGTGTGCGTGGTCCCCCATGACCACAGGGGGATGTTGTTAGGTCATGCTCTTGACCAGGACAAAGATTTCAATAACCCCACAAACGACAAAGATCTCGCAAACTCACAGACTTCATGGGAAAATAAGGTTGTCCAAGCACAAGATAGTAAATAAACTAAACAGTTTAAACTATATTAGTTGCGAAAAGAAACCATTCCAACTAGAACTCAAAATAAGTGTAAAACTTACAACGAAGTTTAACTCTAACGACAGTTGTAAATACACAGGATTTAATCCAACAATTGTTAGAAAGCTAAGTTCTATCTGTTTGTGTTTCCTTAGGACCACGATGAAACTGCTCCTATTAATCCTCACCTTCTTGGGACTCGTCCAAGATGGGCAACTCGAGGTTGTAACCATCGGACCTACCTCAGGAATCAGTCTTTGGGATCAACCCGGACTGCTCATCGCAGATTGTCGCCTGTATAGCCAAAAGTTCTTTGTCCGCTTTGATCCCCAAACCGTGATCCAACAGCATGTTACAATCAAAGAAGAGTGGTTCAACAAATCTTGGTACACTTTACCAATCGAGGACGTAAGAGGACAAATCCAACACATGTTAAAACAGCTACATAATTACACTCTCACACAACAGGAGCTGAGTGGAATGTCTAGAAGAGAGAAGCGTGGCATTGGATGGCTTCTCCTCGCCGTCTCTCCTCTCGGATCTCTTTTCAGTTTAAGCATGTCCGTAGTCAACACTGTCAGCATATCATCCTTAAAGCTGCTATATGTAACTTTTCTAACAATATATTTTTAACATATTTCTTCACTCTGTCACTAGACTGATGTTAGAGAGGTAATCTCTGAAAAAAACTAAAAAAAATATTGTCCCCTTGCTTCTCCAGGTGGTAAATAGGCATTTCTAAAAAGAAAAAGTGACCAGCCGTTAACCAGCCAATAAAAACAGAGTTTGTAACCAGCCAATAAAAACAGAGCTTGAATTTGAATCAGCCAATAAAAACAGAGCTTGAATTTGAATTTCAGCAGACCATGGGAGAGCAAAGCCATATATGGCTCTGAGGGGGAGGGATCAGAATGCTTTGCCTGTTAAAATTTTTCACAAATCAATCAGAAAGACTTCCTTTTAATTTGTGTTAATTCAGAATTGATCAACAGTATGCTTTTGTCATTTAATGATGATTTGTTATTTGCATGAGTTTGACCCTGCTGCTGGTTTATTCTTCAGTACGATGGTGCTGTAAAATCTATGGTACAGTTCATGGTAAACTCTTAAGTGAACTTCTCTGTTTTGTCTATCAAGCTAGACATAATATTTCACTTTGCTGGCTAGTCCATCTGGCTGGTTCTCTAAACAGTTTTCCTGTTGTCCTTCAGAGATCTTCCGACTATGGGAATTGAAAAATCCCTCCTTTACTTTCTAAAACAGCCAATAACCATTCAGGAAGTGGGCTGACTCCGCCCTCTATATAAAACTCTTACTTCCCGTTTTTGCTTCAGTGTATGAAAGGGAGAACTAAACTGAACAACTTGGTTCTTCTCTGGAAACTGATGGAACGTTGTGGTCATTTGTCAATTAGACCTACGTTTCTCCACCAGAGTTACAGCAGAGCATTGCTGTAACTCACTCATTCCTGTTTTGAAAGAATTTGTTTTCTGAAAGTTTTATTTTGAAACCCAGTCAGGACGTTGGCCTGGTTCCTGCCGGGAAAGGCGCTCTTGCTCGTATCGTTGAATCAGCTATGCACGCGCGGAAGTGCAACTGGATGTCTACTGGACAACACAGTCCGTTAAGTGTCCACAACTTCTCAGCTCTTATCTCCAAGAGACGTGCTCGTCACCAGGTAAAGAGTCGTAGATTGTATGCTGAACGTGCGGGGAGTCCAGCCGGACTTGTTTGGGAAAAGTGTCACCCTGCTGCATTTCAAAACAATTAACTTCTGTTAAACTTAGCTTTCATTCCACTTCTTCCTCTTTATTCTTATTTTTCTTAAGCCAGTAAACTTTTAAGTAAATGTACCAGCAGGTAGTTAGACTATAACTTGTCTGTTTGTTTCTATTTGAATTCTTGTCTATAGTAGTTATTAAATCAGAACTAATCTCGATACAAATGTTTAATGTACTTTTATGATTTTCTCAATAAAAGGTCCATCTTCTGGTGGATCAACATAAGTTGACGTCTCTCGTGAAATTACATTTTGTCTAGTCACATTTAAGCAATTTAATCCGGAAAAAGGGTGAACTCGTGAATATTGATGATAGATTTGTGTAGATTTTATCTGCTCAAATCTTTCATCTGGAATATTGTACTAATCAGCAAACTGACTAGTATTATATCCCTTACAAGTGATTGCACCCCACGGTGTTTAATTACACCAGATAGCGGCATAACTCTGTACAATTTGAAGGGACCGGAACAGACAAGATAGCCTCAACCTTCGCCTCCACGGGGTGCGCTTGACCACTTCCGACCCTTTTTCGTATGTAGGTCACCGTCGCATGGCCAAATTGGCATTTAGACAGATTAATAGTCTAATTAGCCTCTCTCAAGCATGTAAAAACTGTCTGTAAATGGTTAATGTGCTCAGCCCACATAGTAGAGTACACTACTACATCATCCAAATTAGCTTCACAGAATGACAACCCCGACAAAACGACAATCATTAGCCTATGAAAAGTAGCTGGAGCGTACGCATGCCAAATGCCATCACAGTATATTGAAGAATATCATCTGGCGTGACAAATGCAGAAATCTCCTGACCACGTGCTGTTAAAGAAACCTACCAGTATCCTTTCAGTAAATCCAGCGAAGTCACAAACCATGCAGCTCTCACGTGGTCTACACAATCTTCCATCCGATGCAGTGGGTAAGAATCTGGTTTAGTCACAACATTAACTTTCCTGAAGTCCGTACAAAAACGGTTATCACCACCGCCGTAATGGTCAAGAGGCATGGCAAACTCCATGCACTAGTGCTCACTACTGCTAATCCATTCTCTACCATGTACTGCACTTGTTTTTTTTTACGTCGTCGTTTGTCAGGGTTCACTCTGTATGGGTGTTGTTTAATGGGTTTAGCATCACCAACATCAATATCATGTATACTCACACCCATCTTAGAAGGAATGTCAACAAACAGACTCATTTGACTCGATTAATTGACTTAAATCAGTTTGCTTAGAAAAATGAAGGTGCAAAAGCAAGAGAGGCAAGTTCTCCAACCACTTTGAATTAGAGAACTTTCCTTCCGTGACCGCTGGAGGGAAACCGTCATCTTCAGGTTCAGCAGACTGCAGCCAACCCAAACAAAACTGGGCTGTTCAATAAAACTATCAAGGTCAAACTCCATGTTAACGACAAGAAAAAATTTACAATCACCCACTAAAGCCTACTGCACAACAGACTCGACCAACTACCTTAATCAAACACTAATGCACGCCAGCCGTGCCAGAACGTACCAAACGTAGCACACTCAGTCAAAATTGCACTACTAACAAAATTTGGTTTGACGAGCCCCCAAAATATGTTAGGTCCACCATGAACATAACATGTTTAAAGGACACGAGACAAAAGGAAGGTTTAAAAAAGTTTATATTCTTTCAACTCTATGTGACTGCGGGCTTGCTTTACGTAGCCTGTTGATTCTCTCAGGAAAAACAACAGGAGTTCACAACTTCAGTTTCCCTGTGTCCAAAAAAAAATATATAAAGTTTAAACAAAAAGGGGGGACTGGTGAGCCGGCCCAAAAGAATGAAACGATACCATAGGGGGCCAACCCAGATGGGGCCGTTGAAGCCCCAATCAGCATCTGACTAAGGACAAAACACCCATCTAAGGTAACGGGAAGAACGAAAATAGGACTACCGGTCCCACCAGGCCAAAAACCTACGCAAAAAAGTAACAACAAGCAAAGTCCAACTAAACCAGTAGGCCCTCCATGGCCAACCGATCACAAGCAGCTAAGTCTTCTAGGACAGTGACAAACCCTACCTACCTGGATTATTGAGCATGCATCAGGGTCATCATCACACGCTTCTTAGCTGCAGGTAGATGTCCCTCAAGAGGAAAAAGACAGCTGCCTCTGTCCCAGACTGGAAATAACACAAACAGGTAAAAAAATAAAAATAGTTAATAAGATTATCATTTTAAATTAAAAAGGTTAATTATTAATAAAAGAACAAACTCTTCTTGAATGGTTGAGGTGGTTGGATCTCTCGGCCATCATCAGGGCAGGGATTTATTCAGCTCCAGGACTTGTTGACATCAGTTTTTTTCATAAAGTGATGAACTTTTTGGCTGGTGTTGACATGATGGACGTGATGGAAGACGTGGTAGAGACGCTCAGTTAAAGGTATTGTGACATGATTTTGTAAATTTGAATATTTGTCAGAACATATATATCTTATATCATTGAGCTCTGGTCGTTTTTGCATAATAAATTATAAACATATTAAAATTTTATTCGAAATTATGCTAAATTTTTCTCTGGTATTTGCTGGGATACGCCCCTGAAATTCCGCGCATTTCCGCAATACGTCATCACCAGTCGTCGTCACCAGTCATCAACGTCACAACGGGCAGAAGGCAGAGCCTTGCCCGTTTATTAGGTGTGTTAACTGCTTGCCATACTCATTCATTTCCTGAAGGATCGCCTTTTATTTGTGTAACTTGAAAAATGCCGTCACGTTCAATCAATCAATCAATCACCTTTATTTAACCAGGTAGAGCCCATTGAGATCGAGATCTCTTTTACAAGGGTGACCTGGTCAAGTGGTCAGCAGCACACGTCACATTGGCAATAGGCATTTGCACTTATCAAAAAGAAAATAAAGAAAACTACAATCACAGTAAACAGATGTTGACAGTTCAAAACCAACAGGATATGACAGATTTCTATATACATTATATACAAAACAAGCAGACAAAAAAAACCAACAATGACATGTATATTGGATAAGTAGTGGTTAGAAACATCTGCAATGGTCAAGTTTCTTGATGACATTTTCTACTACGGTTGACATAAAGGATCCAGGAGAGATGAATGTTGATAGTTTCAGATCTTTCTGTAAGTTGTTCCAGGCTGAGGGGACGGCGAAGCTGAACGCTCTTTTTCCTAGTTCAGTTCTGACAGGAGGAACTGACAGGAGGACTAAATCGTTAGAGCGCAGGGAGTAATGACTGTGTGATGTTTGTATTAAGGAGGTGAGGTATGACGGGACCAGGTTTAGGAGGGTCTTGTAGATGAAGGATATCCAGTGAGTGTATCTGCGAGTGCTGAGAGATGACCAGCCAGATTTTACGTAAAGCTCACAGTGATGAGTGCGATAACTGGAGTCAGTAATGAACCGAAGGGCACCGTGGTAAATGGAGTCTAAGGACTGTAGGTATTTTGATGCAGCACTCATGTACAGCACGTCACCATAATCTAGTATTGGCATGAATGTTGCAGCTACTAATGTTCTCCTGGCTTTGCATGAGAAGCAGGATTTGTTTCTGAAGAAGAAACCTAGCTTCAGTTTGAGTTTAGTGGCCATTTTGGAGATGTGGGTTTTAAAAGACAGTTCAGTGTCAATGTTGAAACCTAGATATTTGTAGGTGGAGACCATTTCTATTTGTTTTCCCTCTTGGGTTCCAATTTGAGGTGGGTTCTCTGGTTGCAGCTTTCTGTTGGCAAGAACCATGAACTTGCTTTTGTCGGCATTTAGGACCAGTCTAAGTTTTTGCAGCCGTGACTGAATAATATTAAAAGCATCCTGAAGAGAGGTGAAAGCTTGGCTGAGGGAGGAAGAACAGCAATAGATGATGGTGTCATCTGCGTAATAATGGTGGGAAGCATTTGACAGATCACTGCAAAGATCGTTGATGTATAGGGAGAAAAGAATGGGACCCAAGACAGAACCCTGTGGCACCCCTTTCACAACATCTAAGAATGTAGAGGAGGATCCAGCTACATGAACAGACTGCGTTCTGTCAGTTAGGTAGTTGGTGAACCAGGAGACTGCAAGTTTTGATAGACCAGAGTGTTCCAAGATGTTTGTCAATAGTCTGTGATCAACTGTATCAAATGCCTTGGACAGGTCTATGAATAGGGCAACACAGTATTGTTTGCAGTCCAGGGCATGTATGATGTCATTTAATACTTTGAGAACTGTAGTGACGGTGCTGTGTTGTTTTCTGAATCCTGACTGGAATTGTGATAGAATATGGTTTGATTGTAGGAAATCAGTTAGCTGATCACAGACAAGTCTTTCGAACAGTTTGGCAAGAATGCATAATTTTGAAATTGGTCTGTAGTTGTTGACATTTGTTGGTTCACCCCCTTTTAGCAGAGGGAGAACAAAAGCTGATTTCCAGATTTTGGGTATTTTATTTGTGTTGAGACTGAGATTGAAAATATGGGAAAGAGGTTCAGCAATGAAATCTGCAGCTAGTTTTAGGAAAAGTGGTTCTATGTTGTCAGGTCCTGCTGCTTTGCGTGTGTCGAGAGTTTTTAGAGCATTTAGAACTTCAGCGGGAGATACTGATTCGAAGTCAAAGCGATTTGTGACCTGTTTGTCCAGCACATGTGGAGCTGGGGG
Source organism: Garcialebias charrua (assembly GCA_038048925.1). Classification (NCBI taxonomy): domain Eukaryota; kingdom Metazoa; phylum Chordata; class Actinopteri; order Cyprinodontiformes; family Rivulidae; genus Garcialebias; species Garcialebias charrua. Next base: position 15,246 of record JBBPBX010020683.1, on the reverse strand, counting down.
TGGATTTGCATCAGTTTGGTCAGCAGATAACATTTCAGGATGTGTAGATTCAAACAGGGAGCCAGAGGATATAAAGTGTTCATTAAAACAGTTCAGAATTGACAATTTGTCTGACAGAATACCTGTGCTGGTCATGATGGAGCTGGGTAAATCAGAGGATGTTGTCTGACCAGAATTTGATTTTACTGTTTGCCAAAACCTTTTTGGATCATTTAGATTTTTGGTGGATTCGTCCAGGTAGTAATTTGATTTTGCATTTCTAATTAGGGTTGTGCATTTGTTCCTAAGCTGCCGGAAACTGAGCCAGTCATGATCGTTTTTTGATTTCCTGGCCTTAGCCCAGGCAGCATCCCTTTCTTTGAGCAGATTTCCTATCTCCGGGGAAAACCAAGGATTTTTACGTCCCTTTATTCTGTATTTACGGTATGGAGCATGTGTGTTGATTATGTTTTGAAAACCCTCATAAAAGTAAGCCAGTGCAAGTTCTACATCATCTATCAATGAAATTCTACTCCAGTTGAAAGTGGCTAAGTCATGAAGAAAGGCCTGCTCACAAAAATGTTTTAAATCCCTTTTGAAGATGATGGTGGGTGTTAATTTTGGTAACTTCCCATTTCTTACGGCTCCAATGGTGCAGTGATCACTGAGGTCATTAGCGAACACACATGGATTTGCGTACTTGTGAGGCATGTTAGTTAGGATAAGGTCCAGTAAGGTGGATTTTTCAGGGGTTTTGTTATTTGGGCGTGTTGACGTTTGAATTAGTTGAGTTAAATTAAATGAGATCCACCAATTAAACCAGATCCTTTAGTTTCAAGATATTTGATTGAATAAACAATTTATTTGTGTGTTCTCTGATGTCCACTTTATAAATAATTCTCATAACTTTCTTTTGTATGACAGATAACGGTTTAGTCAGAGTCAGAGTCAGAGTCAGAGAGAATTTATTGTCATTTGCACCGCATGTAGTACATGTGTTGAAAACGAGATTATGTACACAGGGTCCCAGTTACATCCAACAACAAATGCAAGAGAAATACAATAATAACATCTAGGATTAACTAAGAGAGACATCACATCAGCTAGTAATACACTAAGCCCTAATGTAGTAGAAAAACATCATTATAAACAGCAGCACGAACATGAGCAGATGGTCACAGATGAACGCAGCAACAAGAAACAGATCAGTACAGTATCAGTATGATGTGACATTTTGCAGTGTTTATTTTAGTGTTTATTTTAGTGTTTGTTTTAGTGTTGGTTTTATATGTGTTGCCCCATAATAATAATAATAATTAATTCAATTTATAACGCACTTTTCATACCTCTATACAGTATGTCAGATATGGAAAAACAAATGAATAATATAATGTCTGTAGAGTTGACAGCTCTAAAACATGTTTTACTTTATTTAGAAGTCCAATACTTTTGCATAGTTTTAATTTTATGTATTTTATATGAGATTTCCAGTTAAGTTTATGATCTAAAACAACACCTAAAAATTTAACTTCATGTACTCTTTCATTCTCTTCATTCATTAGCTCCTCAAAGTAATCCTTCCTTCTTCCCATCACACTCTCCTCACTTGTTAGAACATTCCCATCTTTAATAAGCCTAACCTGCTGCACATCCTTTCCAGCCTGATCCCTCTGTCTTGCCAATCGGTACAAGTCCTTCTCTCGCCCTCTTTAGTGTCCAGTCTCCCATACAACTCATTGTACACCCTCTGCTTTGCCTTAGCTACTTCCCTCTTTGCTCTAATAATAATAATAATAATAATAATAATAATAAATTCAATTTATAACGCACTTTTCATTACTGAAAATCTCAAAGTGCTACACATATATTGAATGCTACACACATTCATAAACCGGTGGCGGCAGACTAACATGCAAGGTGCTTTCCCTTCTCCTTATATTCCTGTCTCCTCTCTTCAGTCCTCTCTCTGTCATATTTCTTCTTGGCTAATCTCTTTGAATGGCATCCTGCACTTCACTATTCCACCACCAGGTTTCCTTATCATCCATTCTCTGTCCAGATGACACACCAAGTACCTTCCTACCTGTCTCTCTAATTACTGTTGCTGTAGTAGCCCAGTCACTTGGAAGCTCTTTCTTACCACCCAGAGCCTTTAACAGCTCATCTCTGAATTTCTCACAACATTCTTCCTTCTTTAGCTTCCACCATTTGGTCTTCTTCTCTGGTTTTACTCTTTTTCTCTTCTTCGCAACAACAGTCATTCTACACACAACCATCCGATGCTGTCTGGCCACGCTCTCCCCTGCTACAACCTTACAGTCTCCAATCTCCCTCAGGTTTCCTCTTCTACACAGAATGTAGTCGACCTGTGTACTCCTTCCTCCACTCTTATAGGTCACTCTATGTTCCTCCCTCTTTTGGAAATAGGTATTGACTATAGCCATTTCCATTCTCTTGGCAAAATCCACCACCATCTGTCCTTCCTGGTTTCTTTCCTTGACACCAAACCTACCCATCACTTCCTCATCCCCTCTGTTTCCTTCACCAACATGTCCATTCAGGTCTGCTCCAATCACCACTCTTTCCTCCCTGGGAATACTCTCTATCACTTCATCCAAATCTTTCCAAAATGTATCTTTCTCCTCCCCATCACATCCAACCTGTGGAGCATAACCACTTACTATGTTTAGCATCAGACCTTCTACTTCTACCTTCAGACACATCACCCTATCTGACACTCTCTTCACCTCTACTACATTCTTTGCCAACTCCTCCTTCAGGACCACCCCTACTCCATTTCTCTTTCTATCCACACCATGGTAAAACAGTTTGAACCCTGCTCCAATACTGCGAGCCTTGCTGCCCTTCCACTTGGTCTCTTGGACACATAAAACATCTACCTTTCTTCTCTGCATCATGTCAGCCAGCTCTCTACCTTTGCCTGTCATTGTCCCCACATTTAGAGTTGCAACCCTCAGTCCTACATTCTTCACTTTCCTCCTCTCCCTCTGTCTCCTGACACGTTTCCCTCCTCGGGGTCTTCGACTAACAGTAGTACAATTTCCGCCGGCACCCTGTTTGTCAACAGCACCGGTGGCGGACGTTGTTAACCCGGGCCTCGACCGATCCGGTATGGTTTCACTTTGATGAACTCGCATTATGGTTTTGGCAAGTGTTTTACATTGGATGCCATTCCTGACACAACCCTCACCATTTACCTGGGCTTGGGACCGGCACAAGAGATACACTGGCTTGTGCTCCCTAGTGGCTGGTCATATCTGTCCAAAAATGGTTTATAAATATGGGAAAAAATCTATAAATATGTCACTTTGGCCTATAAGTCCCAGGGCATGTAAATTTAGCAAAAAACAGTGACTTACAGGCTGAAAAATACAGTAGTTATTATTTTTTCCCCTCTCTTTTGAGCATGATTTCAGTGTTGAATTATTTTAACTAAACTATTATACTGTATTTTCAAGTTTAGTTTTTCGTTTGGCATTAGAGATATGCTGTGTGTGGGAACAATTAAATAACGTTTTGTCGTGGGTCAGATTTAAATAATAAGTCAGTGCTTTTATTGAGGCAAGAAGCAAATTGATGTATCCAGTAATTGTTATAAAACTACCGTATTTCCATTGTATAGGTTGCACCGTTGTATAGGTCGCAGTGTCCAATATTTATCAATAAATTGGAAAAATCCATAAATAGGTTGCACCGGTGTATAGGTCGCACCTACGTCACCGCCGACGTAACGCGTCATCCACCGCTGACGCGCCGCGTGACCGCTGAGTCAACCTGGCAATATGGACCGAGTGTTTAGCTCTGCTGCTAATGTCTGCCAGAAGCTAACAAAGCTAAACACGAGAGGAGTCCGTCTCTCAGAACACGAATAAAAATCAAATTTTAGGTCAAATGTTTTCTCGAGACCATAGTAACGTACATTAAAGCTCCTATAATTACACTCTGTAAGCAGAAAAAATATACACCGAGTGGTTTCAAAGCTATTTATAAGCAAACAGAAGTAAACTGAAATAAAAACGAATGCTAACACGGGAAGTCCGCCTCTCAGAACACGAATAAAAAAATTGAATTTTAGGTCAAATGTTTTATCGAGACCATAGTAACGTACATTAAAGCCTTATAATTACAATCTGTAAGCAGAAAAAATATACACCGAGTGGTTTTGAAGCTATTTATAAGCAAACAGAAGTAAAACCAGAAGCTAACAAAGCTAAACACGAGATGAGTCTGTCTCTCAGAACATGAATAAAAAAATCGAAATTTAGGTCAAATGCTTTCTCGAGACCATAGTAACGTGTGGTGGACCACTAGGGGGCTCTACTCACACCCAGTGGACCGAAGGCATTACAGGGTGTTTTATTGTGAAAGGTCCAGAGGGCCGGATGTGGTATAGCCTATATGCCACGGACTTCCGTTCCACCACTTCCGCATTCATGACACAGTCGGCGCACTTCCGGTTTGCGGACAACACTGTAATAAGCCATGGCGTTTTTCACACGATCTCTGCAGGACTTGCCGACTGTCTCTATTAATGATGTGTACAGAATAATTCACACCTTGTCTAAAGCCCCCACGTCTAAAAAGGACAAAGGATTCAAGCTGTATGTGTCCAATTACATAAATAACTACGAAGGTAAGTCGGTATTTGTTTCCAAACTGCATCATGTAGGCTAACACGGCTAATAGCTAACCTTGCTAAATTGTTGAGGAAACGTCTTTTGTCTGTACAATTTTTCTTACTAACACAAATGTTAGTTTCAAACAAGGAGGCAGGAGAAGTGACAGTTAGGGCTGAGTGTTTCCCGTCAATGAGGAAGAGCAAGAAGCCCCACTGTTTGAGTGTAAGTCAAACGCAACCCAACATGTTCACTACAGGGCTGTTTTAAGAAGCTAGTACGACTTTGAAGAAGTACACATTTTATAAATGATAGTCAAACTAAAGCACATAACATTAATTGACTACTCAAGTTATCATTGATTGAAAAATAAACCAAAAAATGCACATGTTGTGTTTATTTTATTTGTTTTTTTCTGAGGTACACAAAAAAACTGTTGCTTCAGGTCTGTTCTTTTATAATTAAGTACTGTATCTGTGAATCCTGTAACTGCAATATATATATTTTATATATATATATATATATATGCTGTATATATATATTATATATATATTTGTGTGTGTGTGTGTGTGGTTGTCTAATTATAGTTGTCTTTTTATAATAGCATTTAGAGCTGGTACATTTTGGTCTCTGAAATATTTGGTATTGTACACAGATGGTGCTGAGGGAATCAAAGCCGGTGGAGTTTCAGGGATGCCAGTGCACCTGTGTGGCAGGTACAGTCTTGTGCAGCCATGTGGCAGCTCTGCTCTTCCAGACGGCTCAGTATTCACAGTCGAAGCTTCAAGCTGTCCCTCCAGTCCTAAGCTGCACAGACACGGAACAGAAGTGGCATAAACCGAGGACAATGGTAACTACTTATAAATGACTCTTTATTCATGATTATGAATTATACTGTAGTTCGATTTTTACAACAATGTTGTTTTTGGATGCAGGGCATAAAACCTGGTCCAGTAAAGGACATGGTCGTCGTGTCAGCAAGACCTAGAGAGAGGAAAATCTATGAAGGAATTAGGTTTGTTTTAATTTAAAGAACGCAGACACACATACACAATCGTTTTTAAACAAGACAATAATTGTATTGCCTAAAATACAATAACATAGGCTTTATTAAGTATAAATGTCATAATTTGCCCATTAATTTCTTCTTTATGAAAAACTTGTATTTTTCTACACAGAAGCAACTTATATAAAGGTGCTACCTGCCCTCTGCCACCCATCTCGACCCTAAGGGTACAGGAAGTGTACCAGGCACTTCCAGTTGAAGAAGCGCCGATGATAACCACATTGGGTGTCTCCAAAGATGTCCCTCTTGTTGACTCTTTGTTCGGTCCAGTACAAGAGGGAAGTGTTCTGTCATATCAGCTGCCAGCAAGGGTAGTTCCCAGGACCCGTCCACATCAACACGCCCCTTCTCCACCACAGTTGCCACTCGACAGTTACAGACTTGAACAGTCCAGCTGTGCATACGTATGCACTGAACAACAGCACCACCAAATGAAGTCCCTGGAGACAACATTGCAGATGTCTCACATAATTGAGAGCAGCACGCGGGAGCAGAGTTTCTGTGCAGAGTGGCACCAAGTTAGAAAGTTTAGAGTAACCTCAACAAGGTTTAGGGAGGTCTGTCATACCAGGGGTGACAGCTCTGCTGAAAACCTTGCAAAAAGGCTTCTGAGACCCTGCAGTCAGACTGCTGACATGCGTCGGGGGCTTGCCTTAGAGCCAACAGCTGTAGAGGAGTACTGCAGGGTAAGAGAGGTCAACCACTACCCATGTGGGTTCCTGATACATCCTGATGCACCATGGATGGGGTCATCACCAGATGGAATTGTGTACGATCCGGAGGAGCAACCAGAGTTTGGCCTTTTAGAAATTAAATGCCCAAATGTGATGAGCTACGTGGACTGCTCTTACATCTTGATTAGGGATGGTAAGAAGACACTTAAACGTACACACACATATTACTGGCAGATCCAGGGACAAATGTTAATGTCAGGGTGTGAGTGGTGTGACTTTGTCATTTACACTGAAAATGACATGTTTATTGAGAGAGTTCGTCGTGACATTCAAGTTCTCCAAACCATCAAACAAAAGGTTGACCATTTCTTTTTTTATTTTTACCTCAGTACTTGCCTGGTCAAATAAGGTTAAATTGTAAAGCTTAACCCAATAATTCTCAGTCGGGTCATCTGGACAGTGTCTTTTTTATAGCAAAGTTTCATCCTCTATCTGGAGGGCTTCATCAGTCTGAGGACTTCCAGCAAACTGTTCCCCCACCAAGAAGTAAACACCTTAAGTACCGTACTTTTCGGAGTATAGGTGGCACTTTTTTATCATTTTTTTCATGGCCTGTGACCTATACTCAGGTGCGACCTATATATGGCTTGTTATCACTTTCGGTGGAACAAATTTTTAAATCCAGCTCATTTCACAATTACGTTATTTTATTAAGGAAAAGTTCAGCTCAGACACATATTTGCTATAATTTTTATCAAACAAATAATTGTTTTTAAGTGTTAATCTTCTTAAAAGCCTTGCTGTGCGCTCCTGTGGCAGACATTTGCAGCAGAGCTAAATGTAGGTGCAACCTATCTAGGGATTTTTCCAATCTATTGGTGATAATTGGACAATGCGACCTATACACAGGTGCGACTTATACACCAGAAAATACTCTAGACCTACTTAAGATGTTTACTTCTTGGTGGGGGAACAGTTTGCTGGAAGTCCTCTGACAGATGAAGCCCTCCAGATAGCGGGTGAAACGTTTCTATAAAAAAGACACTGTCCAGATGACCCTACTGAGAATTATTGGGTTTGGTACCTGGATTATTGAGAATTAACTTTGTAAAGCTTAACCTTTGTACATATGAGCAGGGCCGGCCCAAGGCATAAGCGAACTAAGCGGCTGCTTAGGGCCCCGGGGCCACTAAGGGGCCCCCTAAGTGGAATTTTATTTTTTTGGTAATTATTTCAATCTGATTCTATTTAACATTGTAAGTTCAGCTTTTGCGATTTATTGCATACATTTACACAGTTAAGAACTAATTATTCAGCTTTTAATTTTTTTAACCATTTTATGTGGTTTCAAGTAATTGTTAATTTACATTATTTAAAGTACTCTAGCACAACAATTTCCTGCGGGATCAATAAAGTTCTATCTTATCTTAAGGATTTCCTTGACACTTGTTATTTTATTTGGTCTGTTTTTGCACAGTTTAATTTATTTTTATGCATCTAAGTTATTTTATCTGTTGTTTGTTGTTCATCTTACACTAAAAATTACTTCTGAACATTACTGTTGCAGTTCTTTAAAACCAAAGATAATAAACCAGACAACACTTTTGCTGTAAAATACATTGCATACTGGTGGTTTTTTTTCTTCTTTCTTTTGTTACTTTTAGTACTACAAGATCACATGTGTCAAACTCCAAATCCAGCCCTGTTATCATTTCAGTTTTATTTGCATAAATATCCCACTTGATGGCTTGACTTATATGAAAAATGTTATTAAGGAAATGATTTAAAGGAAAAAGGAAAGCGAAATTAAAATACCTCTTACAGTGATTTACTTTTATTGTAAGTACAAAAATAACAAAATGAAACGTAAATATACAGTGTACTTTCTTGTTGTTACTCAGATGTCAGGCTTCTTTGCCCAGGCCTTTACTAGTGGGCCATTTTCATAATTCGTGAGTAGACACGCAACAGTGAACAGCTGGTTGATTATCCCAAATACACCAAGGGGAATTTCAGAGTCAAGAAACTTGTGCTCTTTGACCCGGCGAATGAAGCGCTCCACATGCACCCTGAGACGTGCTATGTCCTGGGTCTCTCTAACTTCCACTGCAGACATCTGAGACCTGCCACGCAGAAAAGCTGGCCTGTAAACTTTGCAGGGAACAATGTCATCAATAAGAAAGCCCTTGTCCACCATAACAGCCATCCCTGGTTTTAACAGGGTGAGGAGACCAGATTCACGTGTGATCTGCTTGTCACTGATGGACCCGGCATACAGTCCAGAGATGAATGTCACTGCCCCATGGGGTGCAATCCCAATCAGCCCTTTAAGAGTGCAGTGGGATTTATAAGATGAAAACACCTCACTCTGGAGGAGAGGGGAAGATGGGCACTGACACCTCAGCTCAGTGCAATCAAGGATGACTGTTGTGTCAGGATAGTTTTTGAAGTCTGCCGGTAGACGTTTGCGTATCTCTTCCTCCGATGCCCAGATACTAATTGAACCAAAAACTGTGAATAAAAAATTGCTCCATGTTGTTATGATCCTGCTGACGGTGGACTGATGGACACCGTAACGGTCAGCAAGATCACGTTGCTTGGATCCAAGGGCAAGGTAATTTAAGAACATGAAAAACTCATCGATCAGCTGCAAAGTACGCGTTGAGGGAGTGGAGTCGAGGGCAGTTCCTCTCTGTCCTTGGCGAACACTGACCATGTATGGCAGAGAGGGCTCAATCATGCCCCAGAAATTCATCAGGATCTCATAGGATGCAAACCTGAAGAAAAAAAAAACACATACCATAACAATTAGTGTTCATGTTTCACTGCACAGCATACTTAAAAACAAATTAAACCCCAGGCACTGTGAGCACATGCTGTAATACATATAATTAATTTATAATATAAATATTTACATGGTACATTGTGATTATTTATTTATGTTACATTATTCATTGCTGAATGTTGTTCGAATGGATATTTTTGTTTTTAAGAAGGGGCAGATCTGATAAAGGTTATTTCTTCTTCTGACACCTTTCATTTTATGTATAGTTTACTTTTAATAATGTGGTTTTGTAAATTGTTTTTTGTGTTTTAAATATGAAATGAACAAAAATAACTAAATAAAATATTTACATACACCCAAATAATATATCTAGGCACACACACACACACACACACACACACACACACACACATACATTATACATGTGTATATCTTACTGTATACTAAATAGGGAGAGAGAGAGTGAACTTAATTCAAAATGGAGTTTTTGCTTTTGCATATACAGTAACACGTGAAAAGGTTTTCTAAAATAATTTTATTGTCTGTGTAACACAAACGTGCGCGCACCTACCTTGTGAAGAATCGAATGTCCTTGTCGGAGGATGCAAAACGGTGAATCCCGAACCGCTGCCTCAGCGACATGCTCTGAAGCTGCTCCCGTAGCTGGCGGAGTTCCTCCCGGAGATCATTCATTTCCTCCAGCAAATTATCCACAACTGCAGGCTCTGGACTAGCAACATAATCGTGGTCTTTATGGAAGTCCACGCTGGCTGTTGTGTCTTCTTCCTCCTCGCTGTCTTCTGGAGGTGGTCTTTTTCTTCTCTCCCAAACCCCGGGTCTTGGAGGTGGAAGGGAGAAATTATTCCACTCGAACAAAGAAGGTACAGCTCCCTTTTTTAACCTCCGTCTTCCCTTTTCTGATGCTGGCTCTTGAATGTCCTCAGTTTTGAAATGCCGACTACAAACGCAGGTGTGAGCTTTTATAGCTAAGTTTTCCCTGCGGATAGCCACGATCCATTGTCGCCTTAACTCCTCATCAGCAGGAAAATGAAAAAAACTAACTACTCTATTGTACTTACTGCTTACTGGACACAACGGCACACAACAGAACTCAGTTGAAGTGCCAGTAGCTCGCAGACGCTTTCCGTATTGAGTCTTTTTCATGGTTTGCTATAAGGAGCTAACGCTAAAAACAACGGCAGTGGACACGAACCGGAAGTGACGGATATGTGTTGCATTTTACCGGAAGTACGTCACGACCCTCCGTGGCATATAGGCTATTGGATATATAAGGCGGTGTTGGGTGCTTCCCACCAGTTTAGTAGGAGTTGATTAAAAGTGAAGATCTACATCCCGTCTCCTGTGTCGTCTCTTCACCACCTCCTACAACGTACATTAAAGCTCCTATAATTGCACTCTGTAAGCAGAAAAAATATACACCGAGTGGTTTTAAAGCTATTTATGACGTAAACAGAAGTACACAGATATAAAACGAAGGCCAACACGAGAGCAGTCCGCCTCTGACACGAATAAAAAATCGAATCTCATCTCAAATGATTCATCCAGGACATAGTTAAGTACATTGGAGTGTTATAATTACACTCTGTAAGCAGAAATAAATATACACCGAGTGGTTTCGAAGCCATTAGATACAGAAGCTAACACTAGAAGCTAAATGCTACAAAAAGATCGTTTTTTTATTTTTTTTATCTCAAACATCTAAGAAAGGTACTCACTTGTAAATGTCCACACTGTGATTCCATTCCATTCTGTAAGTTTCAGAAAAATCCGCTGAGTGGTTCTTGACTTATCTTGCTCACAAACAGCAAACAAACAGAGCTAACATAAGCTACATCCAGCCCCAGAGGCCGACAGAATCAGTCCGAGCAGAGGAGCTTTTTTTTCGGGCACATGAGCTGGAAACGGTCTACTTCTACTTCTTGGGTCGGTGTACTCCTCTGGAAGTGGTACTGCACAGCGCCACAGCGCCCCTAGTGGTCGAAAGTGGTACTGCACCATTTTCTGCTAAAGTGAAAGAGGCTCATATCTGAGTCAAAAATTGGTCTAAAAATATGGGAAAAAATCCATAAATAGGTCGCACCGGTGTATAGGTCGCAGATCTGGAAAAAATAAATAAAAAGGTGTGACCTATACACCAAAAAACACGGTACATTTACTACCAAATTTAGAATTGTATGCCATATTGCACATCCTGACTCTGTATCTAACATCTGACTTTCCTCACAGTCAGTAAACACCAGCAGATGTCCACAATAGTGATCGTCAACCCTAAATAAATAGGCCTGTATTAATGTGTAATGTGTATAATTTCAGGTTAATCAGTCAGTTCCTGTATAAAGATCCTCTAAAGCCGTGGGGGTCCTTGGAGAAGGATGGGACAAGTCACTGCACTGTAAAGCAAGTATGTCATGACAAACACTCAAAACTTGAAAATTACAGATAAAAGCAAAGGATAATGATGTTTAGAGGAGATTATAACAAATTTTTTGTTGTTTGTCAGATGGGGATGTGAAAACAGCCAGCCAGACATATGAAGCCATCGTTGATCTGCAGCATCAGGATCTGACAGTTTTTGTGACTCCAGACTACACATCAACTGTAGCCAGCCAGACCTCAGAGCTTCTCCTGATGCTCTGCTCTCCTGCAACTGCTGCAGCAATGGTGTTTTGAAAATAAAATGTTCACATTGTGCCAAAGATGCTGGAGTCCTCAGTGCCTTAGTTTAAAAAAAAGTCATGCATTGACAACACAAACAGGTCCTATGAACTCAGCAGAGGTCAAACAGGTACAAGCTCAGTCTTGTTTGTGATGGAGCAGGAGTACTGTGACTTCATAGTGTGTTCTGGGTCAGATTACTTTATTCAGAGGATTGTCTGATGGGGAGTTCTTTACAGAAACAGTGACAAATGTAGAAATGTTCTACAGGTCAGCATTACCTGAGCTATTGGACAAATTTACTTTTAATCATTGTTACATGGTTTGGAGCAGTCAAACTAACATGATTAAACACATGGTTAAGATTCCAGTGATGGGGGTGTGGGAGGGCGTGGCTAGGTCTCAATATGGAGTAGACGTGTTTTGAGGAAGCTCCGCTCAACTCCGTTCAACTTCACCATTATTTCACCTTAAAAAATATTCAAACGTCTGCGAAGCATATTTACAGTGTGCCATCAAGAGCAAGGTGACGAAGCCCAGAGGCAATAGGAAAGAAAAAGGCTCGGGAGAGGAGAACCTAGACGACCGGACCAAGCTAGCAAGCGTCGAGGAGGCTAATGCTAACACAGGCTGCACGTGCTCTCCGGGTCCTTCAGCCCCCAACGAGGACCTCCCAGCAGCCATAAGCAAGCTTAACAGCACGGTCAACATGAGGTTTGTGGCGCTCAACAAATTAATTTCTGGTCTCAAAGCGGCGCTTTCTGCCATAAGTGACCGGGTGACATCAGCTGAGACCGCAGTCGTGTCACAGGAGAGACGGATTTCAGAGCTGGAGAAGCGACAAGATAGCCTAGCTATGCTATGCTCTCAGTAACAAGCTAAGCTGGAGGATTTTGAGGCGCGCTCACGCCGGCAGAATATCCGAATTGTGGGCATACAAGAGAAAGCGGAGAATGGTAGACTGACGGACTTTGTCTGCAAACTGCTGCCTAAACTGCTGGGAGAAGACAACTTTGAACGACCAATTGAGGTAGATCGGGTGCACCGAAGCCTAACGCAGGCTAAAGACGGGAAGGCGAGAGCCATCATTGTCAGGTTGCATTATTTTCAAGAAAGGAGCATGTGCTGCGGTTGGCGAGAGAGAAGAGTCCTCTGCAGTATGAAGGTCGCTCTGTGTTCATCTTTCCTGACCTCACCTCGGCTGTAATGGAGAAACGCTAGGCGTTCCAGGCTATCAGGGAGCAATGCAGGTCCAAGGGGATTCGTTATGGATTCAGATACCCTGCACAGTTCCTGGTTACTGTGAATAACAATACTGCTATGTTCGACCCTCCAATGGAAGCTGATACATTTCTAAGCCGGGAGATTGAAGACTGGCAGTCTGGGACTAAATAAGGCGAGTGGTGAACTTACCTCCCTGTTGGGTGAGAAATGTAATTTACCTAATTTGATACATTCATTGTGTTGGGTTGAGCGGCTGCTCTAGGTGGGAAGATGGGAAGCTGTATGGCTTGTCCACCTACAGGTGGGTGGCTAATTTTAGCTTTAAGTTGGGGGTATGGAGACACCGCTCTGGGTTTTATTTTGTTTTATTCAGTTATGTTTGATAGTAGGGTGGGTTAGTTATGTTACTGGGAGGGCTGTTTCTTGCACATCGGCATGTTCTGAATATCTTTTAATTATCTTCACAGTCATGCAACAGTTACTAAAATGCACACAAATTGATGACAACTGAGCCAGATAAATATAGTAAGGGCGGGGTTAACTTGATTAGTTGGAATGTCCGCGGGATAAATAGTCCTCTAAAAAGAGGCAAAGTTTATGCACACATGCGTTCACTGAAAGCCGAAATTTGTTTTCTCCAGGAAACCCATATTAAGAAAACAGCTGCTAAAGTTCTTCGTCCCTCGTGGGCCTCCCATGTATACCAGTCAAATTTTAGCACAAAATCTAGAGGGGTCACAATTTTGATTAAAAAACATATACCGTTCATTCACAAACAGACAATTTCAGATCAAACGGGAAGATATGTGGTTGTTAGTGGGTTGCTAAATAATGCACCAGTGACACTAATGCGGGCCTAATTTTGATGATCCCGTCTTTTTTCAAGACCTTTTTAATGTAGTACCAGATTGGGTTGGATCTAATATAATTGTGGTGATATAGGAAGGCACATAATTACACCAATACATAGTTCCCAGACACGCCCCCAGTATTGCACAATACCTGGTGTAGTGATATAGGCCTCTGTCTTGACCTTCAAGTACACCTCTCCACATCTCTCTGAAACTCTAAGTGTTACACCTTCTTGAAGCTCTCAAGGAGACAGATGGACACTTATATATTTTAACAATTATTATGAATTAATGGACACTAATTAATCAGATTGAACTTTCTCTTTAATGTGTGTTAATTCAGATTTGATCTACAGTATATTTTTGTCATTTTTAATGATGATCTGTTACTTGCATGACTGCGACATTCTGCTGGTTTTATTTCTGCAAAAGCAAGCAGGCTCTGTCTCTAAGGCAGAAGTCAGGGTAAGAGCTGTTCTCTGCCTTCTCTTGTTTTGTCTTCAAGCTAGACGCAACAGGACAGGCCATCTGGCCGATTCGGTAAACAGTTTTCCTGTCTCCGTCAAGAGACTTTCTGCCTATGAGATGAAAATCCATCTCTTATTTTGTTAAAACCAGCCAATAGTTATTAAGAAGGTGGGGAGACCCCACCTCCCCCATATAATGGGCACTTCCTATTTGGAAGTTGGTTTTTGGAAGACAACTAACTGACAACTGGTTGCTCTCCTTTGGGAAAAGCTGGAGACGCCCGGTCATTGTGCCAACTCGACCCACGTCTCAGCTGAGAGTCACGGCAAAGCCTTGCTGTGCCTCAACACTCATTTCTGAAAGAGTTTGTTTTCTGAAGTTTTACTTTGAAAGTTCAGCCAGTAGCTGGCTCTGTTCCTGCCGGGAGAAGCGGTTCTTCTCACTCGTCTGAATCAGCTCACACGCGCGGAGGTCGTCTGGACGTGAACGGGACAACACAGTCCTTTAATGTCCACAAACTTCAACTCTTATCTCCAAGACGTATCGTCAACAGGTAACGAGGCGTTGATTGTGTCCTGAACGTGTGGGAAGCCCAGCTGAACCGTATGGGAAGGTGCTACTCTGGTTGTTTCAAATAATTAATTTCAGTTAACTTAGCTTTCATCTTCTTCCTCCTTAAACTCCTCCTTATGTTTATTTTCATCATGGTAAACTTTAAGTAATGTGCCAACAGAAAGGTCCAACTGTCTGTTTGTTTTAATTTGAATTCTTGTCAACGTAGTTATTAAATCAGAGCTAATATCGATACAAATGTTTATGTAATTTTTGTGATAGTTTCAATAAAAGGTCTATTTTTGGTAGACCAACATAAATTGAAGTCTAAGCG
>JBBPBX010020682.1:17439-43116 GCA_038048925.1 Garcialebias charrua | reverse complement strand
GCAAAACAATTACAAATCCCATTTTTATTTTACAAAAAGTTCTATAAGAATTATTAGTAGGAAGTCCTATGGTCACCCTACAAATATAGTATTTCATCAGTTGAAGTTATAAAAATTTTATGATTTGGTTGAATATAGTATTTTACAAGTCATGCATAAAGTTCATAAAAAAACATTACCCCAAAATATTCAATTAAAATTTGTTAAAAAAGAGAGTCATTATAACCTGAAGGGAGTGGAAATGTTTGTAAAACCTCCATTTAAAACTAGTCTGAAGGAGCTGCGTTGCAATTCAGGGAATAGGATTGTGGAGTTGCCTTGATATAACCATAAACATTTCTAAAACAATTTATATGTTTAAAAAGATGATTAAATTAAAATTAGGAAAGTACGATGTGAAGAATGCCTGATGTTTTTTTGTTTTCGCTTTGGGGATTGTTCAAGACGGAGTTGTTGTATGTAGATATATAGTTTTAAATAAGGGGCAGATATTACAACTTTTTTTCTTCTTTCTGCACAATTGAGAAAGCTCCTCGGATGAGAAGCGAAACGTCTTCTGTTACAAATACAGTCCAGTTGTTTTTGTATTGAACGTTTTTTGAATTTATCATGTCCTGGATGACTGAGAATCTTCACCAGCAAATTCTTTCTGCACCCTTTTCATTCAATGATCTTTTTCTTTTTGATTAATTTGTTTTGTTTCTTTTTTCTTTTTTCTTTAATGAATAAAATAAAAAATAAAAAAATAAATAAAAGTGAAGGTATATACCGGTAATATTTACCATGATACGCAGGCAGGCTGTACTGGATTTGCTCCTCACTGTAGAAGCCTTGACCATGTGGACAAAGGAAGTGGAACTCGGCTGCGTTGTGGGGAACAAAATAAGTAAATAAAACATAGTGTAAAAAAAATAAAAATAAAGTCTTTTTTCAATGCAAATAACAGTACTGTACTTGAGTGGGAGACAGGGCAGGGGTGGATCTCACAGTGATCTCCCCATCCCATTCCAATGGAACAGCAACACTCCTGTTTGGTGACGTTGATAGCCAGAACGCTGTCGCAGAACACCGTATCGTCGAGGTTCAGGTAGCACTCCTTCTTCTCATCCGTCAACACTTGAACGGCTGCAAAATGACGCAGAAAACTGAGGCCGAGGTGTGTACATCTCATCACTATAAGATCGCTCTTGTTTTTTAATGCTAATGCTTCAAAGTGTTTGGGGGTAAGTATAGGATGTGACAATATTTGACTTTTATGGTTCGGATTTGGTTTTAAGTTTTGGAGCATGCAGGAATTCGATGTTTGGTACTCAGAGGAATGGGATTCTAACATATGAGTAAAATAAATCAGCGCAGGCTTACCCTCACAGCTGTGTCTGTCCTCTGAGAGGACATAACCGTGATTGCAGATGCATACGTACGAGCCAAGTCTGTTCTCACATGAGCCATAGGGCTGGCAGAGATTCCTGTCTACAGCACATTCGTCGATGTCTGAAATGAAAATTACACATGCAGCTCTAAAGATTTGTTGCAGTCCAAAGTGTTGCAGCTTTACGATGAAACCACAAGAAATTAAATTAATAAATAACACTTTGTGTTCAACTTTTACTTTAACTTAAACTATCATTCTCCTTTAGATAAGTGAAGAAAAACTAGAAAGAGTTATTCGTGCTGTATTGGCAAATGAAGAGACTGACCTTGACACTCCCTGCTTCCAATCAGGGTGTATCCCTTCTGGCACTCACAGTGGTATGAGCCCATGCTGTTGATGCAGCGGCCCCGGAGGCAGCTTGATGCCCGCTCACATTCATTAATATCTGGAGGGATGACAACATTGATGTGATGTGATTGATTGTGATGGTGAAACTGAATCTTCTTTTAAAAACATCAAGACTTATCTGCAATCAGCTGGGTTGAATTTCAACCAGTGTCTGGAGTGTTGATTTATACAAAGAGTAAAGTGTTCCTAACATCTTCTTATTTTAAACCATCACAGACACAGGTACAACCTACCTCAGACAATTTTACAGATATTGAGCTAAAAACATTGGGTTGGTAGTCGTCAAGAATCACACCCAACATAAACTCTGAGTGCTAACGTGAGTTCCTTGTGTAAAAAACTGACTAGCATGCTAGGCAGGGGGATGTATGCATTTTTTTTTCCTTCAAGAAATTCTACTTTTTCCTTTGTTCCACTTCAATTTCTACACGTAGATGCAACCGCACACCAAAATGGAAGTTGATATCGAACCTATTTTTTGAATTGTCCAGCTCACAAGACAGACGGATGGACAAGGAGTGGGTATTTCCCACTTGGCTTTGCGACGGGGTACAAAATATATACATTTTACATCAGATAACGTTTACAGGCTGTTTGCCCTTGACACTATAGAAGCAGATGGGTTCTGAAGTGAGTTGTACCTTCACAGTGGCTACCCTCCTGCGTGCGCTGGTATCCTGGGTAACAATGGCACTTAAAGGAGCCTTCTGTGTTGATGCAGTGACCGTAAGCACACAGCCGAACGTCTGCACACTCGTCAATGTCTGTTTCAAAACAATCATTAAAAAAAAAAAAGATTTATTAAAGAAAATACCTTATATACGAGGATAATGTGCTTATGTGAATATTACTTACCACCACAACTCTTGCTGTCTGCTGAATGGAGGAAGCCCTCATTGCAGAGGCATCGGTAAGTTCCAGGTAGGTTCTCGCAGCGGCCGTTAGGACAGATGTTGGGCTTCAGACACTCATTAATGTCTGGTGATATATGAAGAAGTTGGTTGTGTTCAGATACAACACTATCTTTGACCTTCCATATTTATAAATGTACATATTTGAATAGGGGTGGGTGATATGGCTCAAAAATTATATTGTGATATTTCAGAGCAATATCACGATAACGATAAATTTCGTGATATAACAAAAAAAAGAAATCTAATTTATTCATTTGACAAAATTAACTTAACATGTTGCTTTGCAGTATTATATAAAATTTTAAAAAAACAACAAGGGGTAATTTTACTGAAATTACTTTATTTAGTAAAGTACTGTATTCAGTCTCCAAGTATATATATAAAAAAATTAAAACTAAAGTGCAGTTGTAGTTTCCCAAAACAACTAAATATAAAATGAAGCTTAATATCTGTTGGGCATAAATGAAACCTACCGTACAACAAAATAGGTTGTCTTTAAATGAAGTATAACTTCCAGAACTTGTAACAAGGTGATCAGCTGACCCTGAAGCTTGTGGTGTTTCAGCTTCATCTATTCATGCAGGAATGATTCATTTATCTGACTGCTCTGTCTTTATCACCTGCCTCGGTCTGTGGACCGACTGTGGAACTCGGGACAATTGAGCCACGCGTGTTTGCACAGACAGAGGGGACACGCAGTAGCGGCAGCTCAGAGCGGGGTGGGGGCGAGTGGGGGGTGACGAGCTCTCTGTATCTGCAGTTTACAGCTGGATGGAGAGAAGCAGAGACGCGCGTTGTTTGTTTTTAGCTTTTTAACTAGCGTTACACCACAGACAGGTGGAGGGGAGGTGCGCAGTTAGGTTTGCTCGACTTCGAAGCACTTGGTTGTAGGAGGCGGAGCGCCCTGACATATTACATCATGAAATTAGCATATCATGATATAACTTTTTTGCCCGGGCAAGCTATTTTTACTGGTATTATCGTGAACAATATGATATGGCCCAGCCCTATACAGTACTGTATTTGAATGACCTTTGTTTAAAGAAACATAAGTTCTTCCTCTGAACACTTTATAAACCTTTACTGTATTTCGATATTAGTTTTGCATTAAAAGGTTATTCTAGAAGAAATGTTATGATATTTCTTTTGGAAGTGCCCCGGGCTGCACATGAAGTGGTACAGCCAGCTGCCGCTACTATCTGTTCTTGCAAATAACCAGAACATTTTGCATTAACGAGTACTGTAAATCTGTCAGCAAAGTAAAGTTAGAAAATTTATTGTTTGCATGAATCTTTAAATTTTAGAGATCTATTTTTTTAGGATGGCAGCAATCCAATTTTCTGAGTTAAACTTAGACTTAGAGATAGGGTGAGAAGCTCAGTCATCCGGGAGGGACTCGGAGTAGAGCCGCTGCTTCTCCACATCGAGAGGAGCCAGTTGAGGTGGCTCGGGCATCTGGTTAGGATGCCTCCTGGACGCCTCCCTGGTGAGGTGTTCCGGGCATGTCCCACCGGGAGGAGACCCAGAGGAAGACCCAGGACACGCTGGAGGGACTATGTTTCTCGGCTGGCCTGGGAACGCCTTGGGATTCCCCCAGAGGAGCTGCTCCAAGTGGCTGGGGAGAGGGAAGTCTGGGCCTCCCTACTTAGGCTGCTACCCCCGCGACCCGACCCCGGATAAGCGGAAGAAAATGGATGGATGGATGGACACTTAGACTAGCCATTAGCTCAATATGGTCATTCGTCAATTCATGTGGATTTTATTTTATTTTATTTTGAATCCTTCTTGAATGGCCACCTTATTGTGGTGGAGGAGTTTGTGTGCCTGGATAATCCTAGGAGCTATGCTGTCAGGGGAAATTGTAATTGCCCCTGTTAGGGTCTCCCAAGGCAGATTGGTCCTTGGTGACAGGCCAGACAAAGAGTGATTCCAAAAACTAATATGGTCAAAAAACAGCAAGGGGCTCAATGTGCTTTGCCTGGATGTGGGCTACCGGGACACCACACTGGAACCAGGCCTGGGGGAGGGGTTATTCGGCAAGCCCATAGTGACCAGGTCTTTACCCATGGGGCACGGTCAGGCTCAGCCCAAACAAGCAACATGGGTTTTTCCTTCCTGTGGGCCCACCACCTGAAGAATGGGTCATACAAGTCAGGTGCATGACTCCATGGGCAGTGGCCAAAGGTAGTGGTTGAACGTAGGTACCTTGGCTCTCTGGTCCTGGCTTACCAAAGCTGGCTCTTGGGACGTGGAACGTAACCTCTCTGGTGGGGAAGGGTCTGAGTTTGTGCGTGAGGTAGAGAGGTACCGACTAGATATAGTTGAGCTCACCTTGAAGTACAGAATGGGCTCCAGAACCAATCTCCTTGATAGGGGCTGGACCTTATTCCACTCTAGAGTTGCCCATGGGGAGAGGCACCAAACTGGTGTAAGTCTACTCTTAGCCCCCTGACTTGGTACTTGTGTGTTGGAGTTTTCCGTGGTATATGAGAGGTAGTTTCCCTGAGCCTTCGGGTTGGGGATAGGCTCTGTTGTTTGTTTGTGCCTACTGTATTTGCCAAATGGCAGTTCAGAGTATCCTGCCTTCTTGGAGTCCTTGGCTGGTGTGCTGGAAAGTGCTCCAGCTGGGGACTTCTTTATTCTGCTGGGGGATGTCAATGCCCATGTGGGTAACAACAGTGTGACCTGGAGGGGCGTGATTGGGAGGAACAGCCTCTCTGATCTGGACCCAAGAGGTGTTCTGTTTTTGGACTTCTTTACTTGTCAGTGTTTGTCCATCACGAACACCATGTTCAAACATAAGAGTGTCCATAAGTGCACTCAGCACCAGGATGCCCTCTAGGCCATATATTGATGATTGACTTTGTAATCGTGTCATCTGAGTTGTGGCCATTTGCTTTGGACACTCGGGTGAAGAGAGGATCTGAACTGTCAACTGATCACCACCTGGTAGTGAGTTGGATTAGATCGTGGGGGAAGATGCCGGACAGAAACGGTAGACCCACACGTGTAGTGAGAGTTTGCTGGGAATGCCGGGCAGAAGAACCTGTCAGAAATATCTTCAACTCATGCCTCTAGAAGAGTTTTAATTGCATCCCAGCTGAAGCGGTGGATATCGAGTCTGAGTAGGTCATGTTCCAGCCTCAATTGTTGAGTTGGTTGCCTTGAGCTGTGGCCTCAAGGTTGTTGGTGCTTCTCGCAGTGGCCATCCACAAACTCGGTGGTGGACACCCCGGGTTAGGGAGGCTGTCAAGCTGAAGAAGCAGTCCTATTGGGCCTTGTTGGCTGGTGGGGTTTCAGAGGCAACAGAGGAGTACCGTAAGGCCGAGCGGTCTGCAGCTTCGGGTGTTGCGGAGGCAAAAGCTCAGATGTGGAAGGAGTTTGGTGAGGCTTTGGATAGAGACTTGGTTCCAAGGAGATTCTGGCAAACCATCAGGCGGCTGAGGAGGAAAAAGCAGTGCTTTACCAACACTGTTCAGTGAAGGTGGGGTGCTGTTGACCTCAACCAGTGATGTTGTCAGGAGGAGGAAAGAATATCTCTAGGACCTTCTCGATCCCGCCAGCATGTCTTTCACGGAGGAAGCTGAGTCAGGAGACTTCGGGGCTGGTCTGTCTATAACTGTGGCTGAGGTCACAGAGGTATGCTGGTGAAGATTTTCAGTCATCCAGGACATGATAAAATCAAAACAAGCGTTCAATACAAAAACAACTGGACTTTATTTGTAACAGAAAACGTTTTGCCCTTCATCCAAAGGGCTTTCTCAATTGTCACAGAGGTAGTTAAAAAGTTCTGTGGCGGCAGGGCTCCAAGGGTAGATGAGATCCTTAAGGCTCTGGATGTTGTGAGGCTTTCTTGGTAGACATGCCTTTTCAACATTGTGTGGACATAGGAGGCAGTGCAACTGAATTGACATACTGGGGTGGTGATTCCCCTCTTTAAAAAAGGGGGTGGGGATAGAGGGTGTGTTCCAATCACAGGGGTATCACTATCCTTAGCCTCACCGGTAAGGTCTATTCAAGGGTACTGGAGTAGCAGGTCCGATTGCTGGTCGAAACTCAGATCCAGGAGGAACAATGCGGGTTCCGTCCTGGCTGTGGAACACTGGACCAGCTCTTTTGTGTGTAACTTTTATTACTTTGGTATTTTAATATGTAGCATTTTTTATTTCCATTGCCTTTTTATTTCCACTTGTTCAAAAAAGCTTTCAGTGTGTAACTTTTATTACTTGTGTTATTTTAGTATGTAGCATTTTTTATTTCCATTGCCTTCTTTTATTGCTGTTGTTTCTTATTCTATTTTCATTGATTTATTGTTCCAGTTTATTCATCTTTTTATCCTGTTAAGCACCTTGGTCAATGCAAGGCATTGTAGGAAGGTGCTATACAAATAAAGTTTATTATTATTATTATTATTTACCTTCACTAGGGTCCTTGAGGGGTCATGCCAGTCTACATGTGTTTTGTGGACTTGGAGAAGGTGTTCATGTGTGTTCCTCAGGGTGGGGGTGGTCTGTGAGTATGGGATTGGGGGCCCGTTGCTAAGGGCTTTTTGGTCCGTATACAAAAGGTGTGAGAGTTTGGTTTGCATTGCCAGTAGTAAGCCAGATCTCTTCAGGATGGGAGTTGGACTCTACCTGGGCTTCCCATAGTTACTGATTCAGTTCATAACATTTATGGACAGAATTTCTCGGTGCAGCCAGGGGGTGGAGGGAGTCCGGTTCAGTGGCCTCCAGATTCTATCTCTACAATTTGCAGATGATGTGGTCCTGTTAGGGTCATCATAACATGATCTTCAGCTCTCACTGGAGCGGTTCGCAAACGAGTGTGAAGCAGCTAGGATGAGAATCGGCACCTCCAAATCTGAACACATGGAACTCAGTCGAAAAAGGGTGAATTGCTCTCTTTCTGTCGAGGGTGAGTTTCTGCCTCAAGTGGAGGAGTTCAAGTATCGGAGTTCTGTTCACGAGTGAGGGAAGAATGGAGCGCGAGATTGACAAATAGATAGGTGCGGTGTCTGCAGTATAGCGGACTCTATGCCAGTCTGCCGTGGTAAAGAGGGAACTGAGCTGTGAGACGAAGCTCTCCGTTTACCAGTCGGTCTACATTCCTATGCTCACTTATGGCCCCAAACTCTGGGTCTGACCGAAAGAACGAGATTGCGGACACAGACGGTTGAAATGAGGTTCCTCTGCAGGGTATCTGGAGTCTCCCTTAGGGATAGGGTGAGAAGATCAGTTATCCAGGAGAGACCTGGAGTAGACTCACTGATCCTCCATATCAAGAGGAGCCATTTGAGGTGATTTTGGCATCTGGTAAGGATGCTTCCTGGGCGCTTCCCTAGGGAGGAGCTTCAGGCTTGCCTGACAGGGAGGAGACCCAGGACACGCTGGAGAGACTATGTCTCTCGGATGGCCTGGGAACGTCTTGGAATCTTCCCAGAAGAGTTGGAAGAGATGGCTGTGGAAAGTGATTTCTGGGCCTCCCTGCTCAAGCTGCTGCCCCTGTGACCCGACTTCAGACCAAGTGAAAGATAATGGATGTATGGACAATTTTTTTTTTCATTTATTATATTGCTGTTCTTATGTTTGAAGATTTTATCTATTTTATTTTATGTCCTGTGATTGATGTTATAGCTTTTATTAATTGTTTTTTTTTTTTTTTACAGCTCCTTGGCCCTGTTTGGTTGTTTTGAAATGCTTTATAAGTAAAATAAAAATAAAACTGAATTAAATTGGAGAATTAAACTCTATTTATCTGAACTGAGGTTGTTTAAAGAGCTATCTACGTACATAAGGTAAGATATTATTTGCTCATAACCTTTTCACAAAAGTCCATTTGAAAAAAACTGAACTTACACTTTAAACAAAACACAAAACGACATTTGAACAAGTTAATACTGTATATGATAAATTTAGCCAATCAGTGGGGGTCTTCTCACCATAGCAGGTGCCAGCATGGGCCTCATAACCAGGTAAACAAGGCACACACTCATAGGAGCCTGGCGTGTTCTCACACTGCTCATTAGGACAAGAATCTAGACTCAAACACTCATTAATATCTGAAACAAATGTGTAAAAGTTGTATTAAAAAACACACAGGACAAAGATGGAAGGACATTATAGTGACAAGTAATAATAAGTAACTGGAATTTCTTTAATGACACTCTTTTTTTTACCTTCACAGGCTGGATACCGGTGTGACTTGGCCCTGAAGCCACTGGGACATTCACATTTATAAGAACCAGGCAAGTTCACACAGCCACCTCCAACACCGCAGATGTCCTGTTTTAGGCATTCGTTCACATCTGCAAAACAGGGAGGTTAGAGTTGGCTTGACATTCAATGACACTTTACCGCATCTATCAGTCGGCCTGCTTGCTGTACCTGTGCACTTAAGTCTTCCATGCATCACCAGGTGTTTATAACCCGGCCGACAGTGGCATTTGTACGTCCCTTCTGTGTTGACACAGCGACCTCTACCGTGGCCGCAAGGCTCCGATTCACACTCGTTATCGTCTGGACAGCAGGAGTGAGTGTTGGTGAGAAAAGGAACATGATGGAAACAAATGTTGCTGGATAGTACATGAAAGCAGCAAAATGCTACAGAGAACTAAGTCCAGACTCTTTAAAGTATCTGTGACATGCATTTCCCACAAATACAAAAAGTGGAAGAAAACATCTTAAAATTAAAGAAATTTGACATAATACACATGATTTACCCATTTTTTCACATAACTGGTCTATTTGCTTTTGAACTTTGTGTGGCCAAAGTGAAACAGGAAGTGACATCAAAGGGAAACTCTTTAAAAACAGGAACTTTCTGGTCTTTGTTTATTCAAACATTATCTGAAATTTGACTCCTCTCTGATAGACTCAAAAATATCTAAAGAAACATCACATTCTTCTCTAGTGTCTGTGTTTTTATCCATTGTTGCAATGAAATGCACTGTTAACATGCAGGCATTTCCCTGTGACATCACTTCCTGTTACTGCACATGAGAATATCTAAACAACTGACTGTCTAAATAGTGTGAAATTTCTTTTTGCAATACGTTATTAATGTTATCTTTTCAAAAATGCATTCATGCTGGTTTGGAAAATTTGATGCCACAGACACTTTTAAGATACTTTTTAATTATAGTTACTTCTCAGCGACATTTTAACAAAGTGCCTCAGTGAGAGGTGGTTTTCAGTCTACTTTTAAATTATCTTAAGGCTCAAGTCACATGTTTGACCTGAAAAAAGCCAAAGATTAAATTTACAATGCACAACATATGTGACCCATCACATCTAATCAGGGATTAAGTCATATTTGGTCAAACTTGAGCCGTTGAGCAGCCTATAATTCATGTATTTTTGGACAGTGGGAGGAAACCCAAGTAAACTGTGTGTGCAAGCTCCACACAGAAAGACCCAAGGTCCAAACCAGTTCTTGAACACGGGATCTTCTTGCTGTGAGGCAACAGCGATAACCACTGAGCTGTCGTGCTGCCTGAAAATTGAGTTATAGCATTTTTGTGTTTGCATCGGTTGATTAGCTGTGGCGGCCATCTTGAATCAGGCTGATGCCAAAAGATAATCAGTTGTTGATGAATGCAAATGAGAAGTTTGTCTTGTTTTCTCAGATGCTCTCTCTTACCCTCACAGATGTTCTTCTGTGGGTTGAGACGGTAGCCGGGGAAACAGTGACAGATGTGGCCATTGGCGCTGTTCTCACACTCTCCACGACCGCAAATACTTCTGCTTTGCCCACATTCGTCTGTCTCTGCTTCGAAGAGGGAACAAATAAATAACAGTGTCATATAAATGCACACCTATGCATGTATATATATGTATATACAGTATATGTATATCTGTGTGTATTTACACACACACTGTATGTAAGTACAGTACCGTATACTGTACATGTTTGTATGTATATACGTGATGGCATGTATGTGTGTACATATACAGTATACGAATGTCTGTTGGTACATTAAAACCACTTGGTAACCTGGCACATTAACTCGGGTTAAACTGACCCTTTGACACTCGCCTGAGTACTTTTAGCTGATAAACACTTGGTAACAACACTAGTCTACAGTGGCAGTTTTCTCCTGTTAAGGCAGTATAAATGCCACAAAAATGATTAAAGAATGTCTCACAAAAAATTATAACGTCTCCAGATTTCTCAAAGTCTAACCCGATGAAGCTATTGTGACAAACAAACCACAATGCCAGTCCTCAGAGGGCCAGATACTGTCTGCATTGATATCTTTATTTTGTTAAATCATTTGGAGAAGCAGACATAGTCCAAAAAATATTTTACCGTATTTTCTGGACTTAAATTCACACTTTTTTTCATAGTTTGGCCAGTCCTGCAACATATAGTCCGAAGCGACTTATATACGTTTTTTTTTTCTTCCCCTATTCATGACGAAATTTTTGACTGAAGCATTAAATATTCATTCATACTGACATGAACCAAAAAGTAAACATTAAGATAAGAGATAAGAGATAAGATAAGAGATAAGAGATTTTTTATTAACATTGCACCAGTAAACCAATACAACGTGATCATGTAAACACAGTCATCCAGAGGAGGGGTAGAGAATGTTAAGCTGCAGCAATTCAAAACATATATATTCAAAACATATGTATGTTCGTCAGCGCGGCCATCTCTCATCCATCCTGAATGAGAGCAAAACAGATATGGAAAAAGGAAAAACACAATAGGTATCATTTGTGATATTCAAAAAAAGAATTTATCAAAGATTGCCTGAAGACACTCCATGATAAAGTCCCAAAAACTCTATCAGCAGAAGCACAACCACACGAGACATTGTTGCAGTTTTGACGACATGCAAGGAGATATAGAGTCTGCGAGTAACTTCAGAGAACACAGTTCAGCAGTTGTGCAGCTGGGCGTTATCCGAGGCACACACAGAGATCTCTGGGGGGGGGAGGGCGGGTGAGGTCAGCAGTGACACTCCAGCTCTACGCTCCAGGAGAAAAGTTTCCAAACAGGCCTCTTTTCAAGGACATGTGCAGAAACCAGATTAGATAGTCTCTTTGTTTGTTCCAATTCAGACCACAATGTTCTTTTTCACTGCAGCCTTCCAAGTCCAGACGCTGTTTCAGGGCCAAAATTCCAAATCATATGAGGTTCCGATTCTATGAACCCCCATCCGTGCCCTGATGGAGCCCGGGCGGCTGCAAACGAGTTCCAAAGCGCCCAGCAGGTCCGCGGCAGTCCGCCGCTCCCAACGTGCGATTGAGCTCATACAACAGCTGGGATGAGGAGCTCACGGCTCGGATCAGAGAATCTTGCTGATCAGGGAGTTTCGCCAGCGCGCTGATAGCCGCCAAAGCTCTCCTCAGCTTCAGGTAACAGACAGCACCGCCAAAAAACAGAGCAGCTGCTACCAATAGGCCAATAATCCACAAATCCACAAAATTCATTACCATTTGCAGCTGCGAGAGGGCCCTCTAGGCTTTTGACAACTATACAGTATGTTGTCCCTCTACCGCTACAACTCCCCACCCCCCATTTTCCTCCGGAGTTGGCGGAGTTCTTCAGAAGTGACACAGAGGATGAAGAATTCAATGGATTCAGTGATGTGGAATGAGATTGGTGAATTTACCGGTAACGTGCTTGTCGGACTCGTTGGCTTGTTATGTTAATGAAGCCTGTTCAGGATCCCATGTATGCTCTGTGTGTTATTGTTATTTCAGATTAAATGTCTGTTCTTGCACTTTGTGGACTACACTTCTAAATAAATGCGACTTATACTCCGAAGCGACTCATGTATGTTTTTTTCCTCTTCATGAGGCCTTTTTTGACTGATGTGACCTATACTCCGGAGAGACGTATAATTTGGAAAATACGGTAATTGATGTACAATAAAGATCTTGGTAGTCTGATTGAGAAAAACAAACAAAAACATGTGTTTTTATGTAGAAAACAATTTCTAGCACAAGCTCTGGTCACACCAGTTTGCAGGAAAAGCCCTGGTTAAGTAGACTTACTTAATATTTGTTTTTATTTTAATGTTTTGGCTGATCAGTGTTCATATACAGCTACAATCTCTCCACGTTTGCCTTGTTCACACTGCTGTAGCTTTTTTAAACACCTACAACTGTTTTTAAAGTGTCAGAAAAGAGACATTGCTAAGGAAAAATCTTTGGTATTTTAAAAACCACAACAACAAAAAAAGATCAGACACAAAGTGCAACAGAAAACACAATGATTTTTATCACTCCTGCATTCGTTTCAAATCATCACTGATGTCTTTTGTGAGTATTGTGTTCCTTTTTATGGAATCAAAATGTTTATCCCGTAATTTATCATTAAATAATGGAAAAAGATACTGTTTCATAAAGAAGAATGAGAGTGAGCAAAGCCTTACAGCTGGTTGTTGCTTCATAGAACATGTGGCGCCTGAAGGCATCATAAGAAGCATGCAAAACACTCAACTCAGAGTTCAAATGTACTTATTTCTATAGATTTCTATCCTTATGGGTTGTTTTGTGTGTTGAAAGTTTGAGGTAATAATCCATCATAAATAAACGTTAATTACTGCATGGAGAAACATGTCTGTTAGAACAGCACCTGCATGTGGAGACCAGGATTTTCCCCTATTTTTTAGTGAAACGTGGCATAGCTTTCCTAAATCGAACTCATCAGAAGGTGAACAGTTTGTGTGAAACTCACGGCTGTAAGTCTCCGTTTCGAAGGGGTCGTTGTCCGGGTGGATTCGGACCAGCGGAGGAGGTGTGGGTTTAACAACTGTGGATCCAGCAGAGGAGACATGAGGAGGACAGACTTTAGGAGAAACTGTGACACGAGCTTTAGTCGTAACATTTCTGTGCACTCTTCTGTCGGTTTGCATCAAGAAAGAAACGTTCTCCTCGTTGTCACTTTTAGCATTTTGTTCTTCTTTAGGATGTGTTTGAATGTGAAAGGAGGTGTGTTTACCAGGTACACGTGGACTGACAGAGACCTGCCGCGCTGTGGTCGGGTCTGGAGGCTTCTCCTGAAATAAAACTGAAAATAAATCTCACCCCAGCCAAGGAAAATACAAAAGTACAAAGAGATATAATGTCTTACCGTCACCAGAGGGGCTGAAAAATACAATGACAGAAGAAAATTTAAAATGTGAGCTCACCTGAGATTTGTCGGAGTAAGAAATATTTGAGGCTCAAGCACTCACGGTTTGGAGGAAAGATGATGGGAGGCAAGGCAACAGTTTCTGTTATACTTTGGAGGAAGTATCCTTTCCCTGCAGGGCAGATCTGACTGAAGGCCACTGAAAACCCACACAAAATGGTTTATGATGGTATTTTAATTCACTTGTTATAATAACAAAACCAGTTAAACAAACAAACAAAAAACTACTTCCTGGAATCTAAAATGAATTTTAGACTCGTCTCTGTAGCAGCAATTGTTATCAAAAAAAGTCTAGAATCTATTTCAATGCTGACACTTTTTTAAATAACACGTTGGAAGATGTTTAAAGCTGATCCCAGTGTTCAGAGTGAAGTAAAAACACCAAGATGATAAAATATGATTAAAACAAGACCATGTTCCCCGCTTGGACTCGTGGGGTGACAAACTGTGACGTTAAGAGAGCAGAGTTGACCAAAGCTGCACCAAAACAGAACGTACAGTATCACTAATGAAACAAGCAGTGCCCTGATGTCCCGCTGAAGGGTTTGAATGATGAATGTTTGTAGTTTTGGAGGAGAGTGTTTTTCTGGACCGGAATTGAACAAGGAATAAAAGTAAACCTTAGTGTTTTTGGTGCAAGATATTCAAGTGGTAGGAGTTACACTGTGGAGAAGAACAGAGGGAGAATTTCCTTGTTTTTGTCCGAGGAGGTACAGAGTGACGGCTCCTGGTGAGTAGAAGGGGCAGTTTTATTCACCACCAGGTGCGATGATAAAGCCAGGGGGTGGCCATTGGTGGCCTTAGCCACTATAGATTACCCTTTGGCCACCCCAATCATTTGAGGAAATTTTACTTTTGACCAATATACAAACTAAAACGGATAGTTTCCTCAAATGATTGGAGTGACTGGTTTACACATACATATATGGAGATGGCCATCTTGGATTTTGACATGGTCACCCAAATTTCACTAGTGACTTTTTACACCTAGATGCAGCCACACACCACCGTGGAAGTCAGCAGGTTGCTTATTTTTCTAGTGATCCAGCTTAAAAGATGGATGATTGGAGAGTATTTCCAAGTCCCTTCTTCACTCCCCCATCGTGGACAATAAAATCAATACAATATATAAGATTAGAGCTGTTATTTTTAACCCAAACCCTGTCAGACCCGGATTCGGACCGGGCCGGGTCGGTGTCGGGCTTTTGATTGTGTCAGCGGATGTGCGCGGCTCACGATCCAATTATATGGCAACATGGCTTGCCATATATTCACCTGCTGCACACGGCCATTTGACGGAGTGCTGACCGGCCTTGAAAGAGGTAAAAAGTTCAGTTAAACATCATCATTTGGGCAATCCATCACCTGAATGGACGTTCATTCAGCTGCTGCACTCAGCGGACGCGCATGGCCGACGAAACAAACAGGTGAGATCACAAAATGTCCGACATGTCAGAGCAGGTCCAATGCAGGCAGAAGCAGGGGAAACATTTAATTCACTTTGATGGCCATGAAGGACAAACACCCCCTCAGTTCCAATCTTCTGCTCCCTTTATTCAGCCGCCCCTGTCCGCCGACCGTTAATAACTAGCAGTCGAAGTTTCATTTAAAAACGTTGGGTTTTTTTTTCGGGTTTCGACCTGTAATTACTGTTAATTCATCTGATTGGGTGGGGTTCGGAAATGATGGCTATGGGCTGGGGCCGGGTCGGATATTTTGGACCCGAATGCAACTCTATATAAGATCTATAGAAATGTCATGGTTATTTTATCTTTTCTCATAGTTTTAGAGGATAAACTTATCACCATGGCAACAAGATTTGATCAGGTTAATCAGAACAAAGTGTGGCTGCAAGCACTGTTTTCACCCCATGCAGAATATTTTCACATTTTTCTCATAATATTCAATAGGGAAGAAAAAAATAGAGACAAACTGACATCACTAACTTGACTGGATCCAAAATCAATCAATCCAGAAGTGTATGAATGTTTCAGAAAATGGAGCAAACTTGAAACACTTTCAACCTCTGTTCAAGTTGCACAACTCAAGGTATTTTCACTAAAAGGCAGTAAATGTGTTGTTTTAATACAAAAGATGCATTTTACTGTGAACATATTTGCATACCTGCAGGAAGATGCCTGATCTGAGACGGTTCATTAAGAGGGACTCACCTGTGCCCACCTGAGGACACTTTTCACATTTACCGCCCCAGGCTTTGCCCACCGTGCAGCAGCACACCTCTCTGGTGATCTGGTTCTGCAGAGGGTGCTCGCAGCCCCTGGACTCTGACGTCATCAGGAAGCACTGGGCCAGCTCGGGTGCAGACTCTAACAGAGGACGCAACCAGGCAGGTTTCATTTATGACGGCAATTTGAAGCAAAACTCTTAGTTTGGGAGTAAAACCTCTCACTCACCAACACAACGATTCCTCTCCAAGAAAAACCCGGACTTGCAGGAACATTTGAAACTGCCCAGAGTGTTGAGGCATTCTCCGTTCTGACAGACGCCCTGCAGGGAACACTCGTTGATGTCTTCAGTGCCGGGAGGAAAGAAATGACAAATGAAGACTTTACACCAATGATAAATAGTTTGATGAAGATCTGATACAGCACATTCAAATCAAGATAATGCTGATTTTAAAAGCTAAAAAAACTAAAAGCAAGTTGAAACATGAGCCAGGTTACCTTGACAGTGAGTTCTGTTAAATCTTTTATAGCCTTGTGGACACGTCGAACCGTAATCCTCCACAATGATCTGTTTGACTGATGGATCTGAAGCAGAGCAGAGACAGAGAAAATAAAGATGACTGCAAATTAATCGTCCAAAACAAAATATAACATAAAAATTGCATCTACGTTTGTATAATGGTTCTTGAAGGAGCTGCTGTCCTCGGGCTTAAAAGTAACAAGAGTACAGTAGTCCCTCATTTATCACGGAGATTCGTATCCTGAAGACCCGCAATAAGTGAAAACCGACAAGTAGGAATAGCAGTACAAGTAGTAAGTAGTAGTTTATTTTATATATATACAGCGGCTTCGGATGTTATCAGTCCATTAAATGGCCGTTATTAGTTGCAGTGTTTCCCCTAGCATTAAATAGGCGGGGCGCCCCACCCTGTCAACAGAACCGAGCGCCCCGCCTACCCAACGCTCCAACCACCTGTTGGCACTGACGTAATGCTAAACTAGCAGCTCGCACTGCAGGTGCGCTAGCTGAAAACATAAAAGCAGCCTCATGGTGAACACTCATGCTGACACCCACCACAAACACACACGTGCACGGCTCACATTTCTGTCTCACCCTTCCCACGGACAAAAAAAAAAATAACTGAACACGTGACTGAAATGTTTCTCTCTCCTCTGCCCGGCTCCTACTTTGCGCGCTTTGTCTCCACACACACACACACACACACACACACACACACACACACACACACACACACTTAGCGCATGGCTCACCTTTGTCTCACCTTCTCCACCGAGAAAAAAAAAATTAATAAAACTGAACGCGCGGCTGAAATGTTTCTCTCTCCTCTGCTCTTAAACTGCATGCCGCTTTTGGCTTTGTGCAGTATAAGTGCTGCGCAGTGTTGCCAGATCTCGCAACAGAAACAAGCGACCAGTCCATGAAAACAAGCCCAAAAGGGGACCCGTCCCATTGTGTAAAACAAGGGCCATTTTTAAACAGTATAAACATACATTTATTATGGCATTACATATAAAGAGCAAAATTATGCTAAAGACTTTGAAGAACATATCCACTCTAAAAATAAAAATACATTTAGCATATTTATACACATTAATCCCATTAAGCCTCTGGGACTAATTTACCAGAGAGACCTGAATTTTAAACTAAGAGTGATGACAACAATGGACAACAACAACAGACACTCATAAAGGATGCGTGCAAATTAAAAGATAAAATAAAAATTAAACAGCAAACTCATAGTAAGCCAAGTCAACAAAAAACTTTCTTTAATCTCTATCCTGAATCATGCTTTAAGTGTGCGCTCTTTCTCCCATTCTTTATTATATTTTCCCCCATATTCACCCCACTTGTTGGAGTTTATTTTATCGTGGTCTTGTCACTCTTGACAAAGGATAAAGAACAAAGAATAACAAGCCCAAACAAGCGACTTTACTTTCAAAACAAGTCCAATAAACCGTAACAAGCGCGTCGCTTATTTTATAGTCGACTGCAGAAAATAAGCCCAAAGTCGCTTATAATAAGCGGATTTGGCAACTATGGTGCTGCGCAGCTCAGGACGTGTCTCTGTCCCCCCCCCGCCATGGCAAGTTATGTAGGGGAAACACTGATATCATCCCCATATGTAGCGATGAAACTGTCCCATCTACCTCATAGTAGGTTTAAAGGTACGTTATTATCGTTATTATTTCTAATAATAGGCAGCGTCTCGCCGGGGTAAACCAGGAAGTGTCTTTTTTTTCCAGTCTAACCCTTTTCCTAAACCTGGACCAGAGGACCAACCCTAAACTTAACCCCCTTACCCTTGTGCCTAAACCTAACCAAGATCCTAAACCTAACGCCAGACCCTTTACTGTAAACCTAAACACGTAGCTAAAATCGGAGTCTATTATCATCGCTACCAATGCTAACAAAGTTAAATTCAATTACAGGTTGTGCAAACAGTATTTTTCTAAATGGAACTAACAAAGAGGAAATAATGAAGGTAGTAAAAAATCTTACAGACAAGAGATCAAAGGACTGGGTGGACATGGATATGATGTTTGTAAAGGATATAATGAGCTATGTTATTGAGCCGTTTACATATATATGTAACTTATCATTTTCAACAGGAATATTTCCAGATAATATGAAAGTAGCTAAGGTAGTTCCTCTTTTTAAAAATGGTGATAAATGTGTGTTCAACAATTACAGACCTATATCCTTGTTACCACAGTTTTCTAAAATTCTTGAAAAACTATTTGTGAACAGACTAGATCAATTTATAGACAAACAAAATATTCTAAGCAACAGTCAGTATGGGTTCAGAGCTAAAAACTCTACATCAATGGCTCTCATGGAATTAATGGAACAAATAACAACTGCTGTCGATCAAAAACAATATTGTGTCAGTATTTTTGTTGATTTAAAAAAAGCATTCGATACTATTGATCACACCATTCTCCTAGAAAAACTGAACAAATATGGTATTAGAGGACCAGCATTACAGTGGGTATCTAGCTACTTAAAAGATAGGAAACAATTTGTACAAATAAATGATGTAAGATCTGACCTCTGTAATATCACATGTGGAGTTCCCCAGGGCTCTGTGCTTGGACCAAAGCTATTTATTTTATATGTGAATGACTTGGTAAATGTGTCAGGACTCCTTAAATGTATACTTTTTGCTGATGATACCACATTTTTCTGTTTAGGTGAAGATATAGAACAAATGTTGGAATTGATAAAGACAGAATTTACCAAAATACAAACTTGGTTTAAAATCAATAAATTATCATTAAATCTAGAAAAAACTAATTACATGATATTCAGTAATAAAAAGAAAACTGTTGATGTTCCACTCAAAATTGAGGGTGTTGAGATTTGTAGAGTGAGTGAGGTGAAGTTTTTGGGTGTTATTATTGATGACAAACTGACATGGAAACAACACATAAATTCTGTAAGAATAAAAATAGCTAAATCGATTGCAGTACTGTACAAAGTCAGAGACCTATTGAATGATAAAGCTCTGTATTTGTTGTATAACACAATCATTGTTCCACACTTAATCTATTGTATTGATGTTTGGGGGAAAGCGTGTAAAACAATCACAAAGCCTATTTTTGTATTACAGAAAAGAGCTGTAAGAATTATCACTAGAAAACATTATTGTCATCCATCCAGTACATTATTTTATCAACTGAAATTATTGAAATTCCATGATTTGGTTGATTATAATATTTTATCAATTATGTATAGGGCTCAAAATAACGATTTACCTTTAAATATCCAAATGAATTTTGTTAAAAGACAAAGTTGTTATAATCTTAAGGGGACAGAGATGTTTGTAAAACCACAATTCAGAACTAGTTTGAAGGGACGTTCTACCTCAATCCAGGGAATTAGATTATGGAATGGCTTGGAGAATGTAGTTAAAAATGCCAAGTCACTGTTTACATTTAAGAAAATGATCAAAAGGAATTTGTTGAAAAAATATATATGAATTAGCATAATGTGTATTGTATCAATTATTAGTTATGTATTAGTATTAGAAAATTAGAAAGAGTTAGTCATTTTGTACTGCTGGTGAAAGATTATTATTGTTTAATCTGATTGTTTGAAAAAAGGGGCAGATATAATAAGATTTATTCTTCTTTCTGCTACCTTTCATTTTTTTACATTGTGTACGTATCATTAATGGGATTGTCTTGTATTGTATTTCTTTTGTAAAAAAATGAACAAATTTAATAAACATAAACATAAACAAACAAAGTACTTTTAAACCCACAAGGAGGTACGGGGGGGCAGTCTGACCGCTACATATGGGGATGATAACAACTACTAACAGCCATTTAATGGCTGATAACGTTCGAAGCCAATCAGCCAATTGTGTGTCATGTCCACTCTTATTTTGAAAAAACGCGTTAGAGCGAATCCATGATAAACCAATCGCGAAGTAGCGAGGGACCACTGTACTGCACACAGCACATTATACGCTCGTCAACAAACTTTTATACAGCGACATGTAGCAGTTGCTACATGGCCCAGACAAACAAATACAAGGTATAACCTTTGACCTTAATTTGTGGTCTTGACCTTGGATACGGTGGTGAAAAATGGAAGCAACACTCCGTGCAGTGTTGGAACAAATTTGTATTTTTGGGGTTAAATTTTCTTGAGCGGATCAGAAGTTATGGAATGGAAAGTGAAGACCTGGTTTTAACTTTGGCCTTAATTTGTGACCTTGACCTTAAAGGTTCAGTATGCAGTTTCTGTAGAACTGCAGCAGTTAGAAATATTTTCAACAGGCAAAGCATTCTGATCCCTCCCCCTCAGAGCCATATGTGGCTCTGCCCCCTTGTGGTCTGTTGAATTTCAAATTCAAGCTCTGTTTTTATTGGCTGATTCAAATTCAAGCTCTGTTTTTATTGGCTGGTTACAAACTCTGTTTTTATTGGCTGGAAAATGGCGGGTCACCTTTTCTTTTTAGAAATGCTTATTTACCACCTGGAGAAGCAAGGGGACAATATTTTTTTTAATTTTTTTTCAGAGATTACCTGGCTAACATCAGTCTGTCAGGAGGTAGTGACAGAGTGAAGAAATATGTTCATAAAAAAAGCTACATACTGCAGCTTTAAACCCAAGATTGTGAAAAGTGTACAGTACTCTCCATCTGTTAATGATGCTGGTACGTGTGAAGTTTTATTAAATTATCTTGAGCAGATCAGACGTTATCGGCAGGACAAGTGAAAGTTTTCAGACGGAGAATATCCCATTACGTCTGCCTTCAACGGGCGTTTGTTGAACTTTCCTGATTTTTTTTAAACGAATATACAGAAACAACTTTCATCACATTTTATCAGTAAATTAACCCAAAACTGACAAAGCGTTGAAGGAATGTCGGTCCAGAAGTAGTAGCAGTAAGTAGTAAAATGTTATCTTTGATCTGAACAAATCATTAAAACATATAGTTTCTTTGGTTTTGATTTCATCTGAACAGTGAGGCCTGCTGGAGTTCTGTCTGTCCTGCTGAGAGTTTTAAAAAAAAAATCTAATTACTGCTGTGATTACGTCAGCTGGCTGACTATCCTAATCTGCAGAAGTTATGGTATGCTCTGCGGTTTTTCTGCCTTTCTTCAGTTTGATGCACAGCTTCCTGAGCATGAAAACCATCTGCAACGCAGACAAAAACCCACCAAAGTAATGTTTTCTGCCCACACCAGGACTGCCTGAAACTCCTGGATTGAAGCTTGGCCTGTTCTTACTCAAACTACCTACTACTGTCAGCCAAAACACGTCTCACAGGACCTGAGCAGCAAAATCAGAGCAAGCTTGTAGAATCTAGAAGCTAAATCTGATTTTTAAACATTTTTCAGCCATTCTGTTGTAGATTAGCTGCTGTGTTTGGGGTCGTGGTCCTGTTCCCTGATCCAGTTTGGTCCAAGCTTCAGCTGCTGGATAGATCGCCTCACATTTGACTCAATGACTGCTCAAGCCAAGCAGCAAATCATCACTCCTCCTCCTGGCACAGTGCATTGTGGGTAAACATTTCAACTTTGGCCTTATCTGTTCATTGTTCCAGAAGTCCTGACGTTCATGCAGATGGAGTGTTATAAACCGGTGCATTATGGGTAAACAACTCTTCTTCCTCATCTTTACAAACCAAGCTGATGATCAGTTAAACGAGTGTATTCTATCAGCAGAACCTGGCTGCTACTTTCTCTATTAAACTATTCAGAAGCAGCCAGGATGAACTTCTCAGCACAGCTTTTCTATTTTGTCTATGTTTATAAAAAATAGTGATGTGCAATCTGTAGTGTGTTTTTACAACAGAGGCTAGATTTGAGTAATTTAGGAGCAAGACCAGATTATTAGACGCCAACCGAAGGAGGAATGTGTTACATTCAGTGTCGGCCCGTGAACTTTTGTCCTGCTCATAACTTCTGATCCGCTCAAGATAATTTAACGAAACTTCATGCACATCTGCATCATCACAAGATGGAGTGCCACATACACTTTTCAGCCTCCATCTCCAAAGTTAAGGTCACAAATCAAGGTCAAAGTTAAAACTAGGTCTATGCTCATCTGGACTGTAAATTCAGATCCACTCAAGATAAATTAACGAATCCCAATATATGTTTATATCTGCACTAGAAAGTGTGTTATATAATCTTTTCATAACCCCAGCTTCAAGGTCAAGACAGAAATCAAGGTCAAAAGTTATATGAGTTCTTTGTTTGTCTGGGTCATTGCTATAGGTTGCTGTGGTGTGTTCATTGACTGGTGCGCAATGTGCCGTATGAGGTACAGCAGTCCCTCACTACATCGCAGCTCAACTTTTGTGGACTCGCTTTTTCGCGATTTTTCAAAGTAAGATTGTACATGACACATTGATATTGCTCACACGATTGGGATGGTACGGGATACAGTAAAAAGTTAATGGAAAAAAATACAGTACTTTGGACAGATGCCGCCATTTTGTAGTTTTCTCTCAATAAGCCTATACTGTATCACCAGTCAAAAGAACTACATTACCCAGAAGTCAACAGTGCTTCCGGCTACTGCTTTCTGCTGAAATGGAGAGAAAGTTTTGATCCAATCCGAAAAGTTTGGTCCTTATTAATAGTGACTTTGGCGCTCCGATGCAGAGCTGATCAGAACCAAACCAGAACTGGACCAGGACTACTTTCAGCTTCAACGGTCAGTCTGAGTGCTGCTTGCTGGCCTGTGATGCCTCTTGAGCGGGTAGGCGTTACTCGGAGGTCCACTGTTTTCCCCTGAGCTCACCAGGACTTTTTCATCTGGACTTCTCGGGATTATTTGGACTCGATCTGGACCATTGTGTGGTTTTGTGCTGGCTTTCCAAAGGTCCGGCTCTCTCTAAACGTGTCTGGTGCTCAATGGCTGCAGAGAACTGATCCAAACCAGACCAGAACAGGAACAAGGCTGGTGAGTACTCGTAAAATTTAGCAGTAGCTACTGTATAGTACAAGTAAGTATAAGTATGTTGTTAAAATGACAGATTATAAAGCATTGAAAGAAAGTGGGAAAGGTTTATAAAGCCTTAATATATACAGGTAGTCCTCGACTTACGACGGTCTCGAGTTACGACGTTTCGTGGTTACGACACGTATCTCCATATATATATATATATATATATATATACATGTACAGTGGTGGGGACCAGACCGCTAGGGAGCGCTAAAGCACTAATCCGCTAATAGCGGACCTAAACAATTTGTTAGCGCTATAGCGGATTGACTAACTTTTATAATTCATAAGCAGATTTGCGCTATTTTTATTTAAAATGCAGTACCGCTAATAACTAATTATCTATCAGTAAAAACAAAAAAACTTATTTACGGGCTCTTAAATCAACCGGACGACTGCTCACGGACCACATCCGGTCAGCGCCGGATGTGGTCCGTGAAAAAAAGCGGTCCCCGCCCTTGGCTAGAGAGAGCGCGCTCTCTATATAGCAGTTTGCAGCCAGTGTGTTACTCTGCAGCCTTATTGCTTGTTTTCGAAGAGTCAGACAAAGAGTTTTTAACATGGAGGGTGAACTTATGGATGTTTCTCAGCGGCCTACGCGACGTGTCAGCGCCTCATTTGCCCTGCTCAAAATGGCGGCCGGCCACAGAAGCGAGCCCGCACGGACTTTACAAGAAAACACGGTAAAAACAATTATTTCTTTGCTGAGAAAAAAATATTTCTTAGCTGACTTTATAGCACAAGGGTTTCTGAGCTTAACCGTTTCACGAAATGGTCAAATCTGCTGGATTTAAAAAAGTAGTTCGTCATTTCAAATGGCAAACTACTTTCTTTCATGCAAATGGCCCATGGGTTGGACGGCTTTATTTCTTTAAATTTAGCTAAATAAACGCTTAAAAATGTACATTTCTTAGCTGACTTTATAGCACAAGGGTTCCTGAGCTTAACTGTTTCACGAAATGGTCAAATATGCTGGATTTAAAAAAGTAGTTCGCCATTTGCACGTTAGCGCTTTAGAATTAGCTTCCGCTAGCTTTGCTAAGACATAAGCGCTTTAGAAATAGCGGAACTAATTTTTGGATTAGCGCTGTATATATATATTGAAAATTTTATTTTGAAAAGCAGTGTTTCGCAGTTTCCGGCAGTTAGCTGCGGAGGCTATTGCTGCTCTGTACTCTCTAAAAAAGCTAAGTCTGGTCCTCTGGACATTCAAAAAACAAAACAAAACTTGTTGGAGCAAGCTGGACAGGCAGCAGCTGTGGAAAAGTAGCTGTTTTATGGACGGCGGTTTTACATCGTAAACAAATGGAGAATCGGTAGGAGGGAGGGATGAAATGGCTTCACCAGCATTCCAGAGTAGGAAATTAACTCTTTTTTCCCTTCATTATGGCTCTCAAATGTATGTGTTTTTTGATAATTATGTAGGGTACTGTGTTAGGATAGACTAAGTGCTTGGTAAAATACAGTACTGTACTGTACTGTCCTGTACTGTACTGTACTGTACTGTACTGTACGTATAAGGTGCAGTTTGGACGTATGTTCCAACTTACGCCGAAATTCACTTTACGATGCCGCGCAAGAACGGATCTCCGTCATAAGTCGAGGACTACAGTACCTGTATATAAATACTAGAATAAATATATCATTCCTACGTCTCGGTTTTTCCCTTATTGCGGGAGGTGGGGTCTGGAACGTAGCCACAGCAATAAACGAGGGGCTACCTTTATTCTGTTTTATATTATGTCCTGAAATGTAAAACTGGCAGAACTGAAAGTGAATTAACTTTCGTTTTCTCCTGATCTTAAGGTGGAATTTATATTTATAGCTAAAATCTTGTGCAGTTCCCATTTTATTCTAAAGTCCTTGAAAGAGAAAACGTATTGAGCTATTTTGATAAATATGTGTTAGATCATCAGAAATCACAGCTGAATTGATAATACAGTACATGTTTTTCTAAATGTTAAACAGCTCTTTTAAGCTTGGGCTCTATTTTAAAATGACACAAAGAATGTCTTCTCTTTATTTGTTGCTTTGTAGGTTTAATGCACCTTTGATGAAATTTAGCTTGTAACAGAATGTACTAAAACAACCTTTCATGAGGTCTGAAGTAATAAAAGTCAACATTTTTCTTCCTATTCTTAACTTGTAAAACAGCAGCGT